>MU204204.1:18952421-19005179 GCA_017309775.1 Paedocypris sp. Pulau Singkep
TGTGTGTGTGTGTGTGTGTGTGTGTGTGTGTGTGTGTGCTTTTGAGCATGGAGGTATGTCTATACTCGTTCTGTGTGTGTTTGTGGTTATGTGTGTGTGTGTGCGTGTGTGTGTTTGAATGTGCTAATATAAGTTTGTGTATAATTGTTTGAGTGTGTATTACGACCACGTGTTTATGTATGCGTGAACGTGTGTGTATTTAGGCATGTGGCATGTCTATACTCATTATGTGTGTGTATGTGTGTGTATGTACGTGTGTGAAATTGTGTGCATTTGAGCATGTAGGTAGTATGTCTATACTCATTGTGTGTGTGTGTGTGTGATAAGTTTTTGTAAGTGTGTAAGTAAGTTTTTGAGTGTGTTTTCCATGCACGTGCGTGTGGGTGATAAAGAGTGTCCGAGTACGTATGTAGTGTATGTAAGTATGTGTGTGTGAGTTGGGTGAGCACTAAGGTGTGTGTAATGTGATAAAGTGCGTCCTAGCAGGTATGTATGTCTGTACCTATATGTGTGTATATGTGTGTGTGTCATCTGCGTGATTGCGATTATATGTGAGTGTGGACTATAAATGTGCATATCATTTTATTTTGTCGGTATAATTTTTTTTAATTTTGTGGGTATAAGTGTGCAAAAGTGTCGGAGTGTGTTAGTGTGTGTACACTAGTAAGCAAGTACGTGTGAAGTTATGTGTTCAGAAAATGTAAGAGTGTGTGAGGTGTGTATACCTGCATAAATGCACGCGGTTTTTTTTGGATTTTGTGTGGATGTGTGTAGGTGTGTGTGTGTGTGTGTGTGTGTGTGTGTGTGTGTGTGTGTGTGTGTGTGTGTGTGTGTGTGTGTGTGTGTGGCGCATACATTGAAATATTCGGGACAGTTTTTGAAACACTTCCATTGGTGGGCTACAAAGACAAAACCCAGAAAAACAGATCTCCAGCATACAACAACATTACAAGTGTAATTTTTCAACGTCACACAATCTAAATTGCAACATAATATGAATTAAGTTAGAAAGTAAGAATTTGTACTTTGCTACTAATATGACTGACAGTAATGCATTTATTAACGTTATAACCTTAATTATTAATACAAGTCTTTTAAATGTTAACACATTTTTTCTTAATCTTATTAAACACAAGAAACAGCTTTTTCTTCCTACAAATTGGAAGAATAACAGATCAATACATTATTTAAGTGTTAGCGCCCCCTGTCGGAGGAAACTCTAAAATCTCTCATTAATTATTATCATTTCAAATCAACAAAGTTATAACAAACGTTGATTAGTGAACTACGTCCAACGTAAGCTATATAACAAAACAAAGATTTATTGTGCACACAATACGACATTCATCTAAGCTGTTTTAACACAATTTTAAAACACTAATCATTGTGAATCACTTCACGTCAAGACAAATCTGAAAACCATCACGTTTTTGTCTGTTGTCTTACTACATCACCTCTCCATTTCTGGGCCACGGGGAGATGAATCCAATCCCAGCAACGCTCAGAACGAGTGAAACACACCCTGGGTTGGTGCAAAATAGTTTGTTTGTGTTTAAGTGTTTGGCAAAGTAATAGTTACTATCAGCTCTGTCCACTAGAGGGCGCCCCAGTCTTCCAGTCTAAATCCAGCTGGTCTCGTGACAAAAATGGACAAACAAGCTCACATTCCCTCAGCCACTCCAACAGGTCGGAGAAATGCGGCTACAACACAACAGCTCAACCTAAACACCACCGTGCATTTTTCAGCCGAGCGTGTAAATGTTTTACACTAACGTCGTACCTGCCACTTAACAGCCTGTAAATCTTTGGCCCCTGACACAAACCATTGTGTAAAGTACAGACCGGCACCTTCTCCTGAAGAATTCACACATCTGAAATTATACTTTATAATGTTTTGACAGACTGGAGAAGAGAAAATGACACTGAAAAGACCAGATTGTCTGAGTTGTGTAGCTTTTGTAGGCCTTTAGATGAAACCTGACAAGTAACGTCTCACCGTCCCACCAGAGCTGTTTAATTCCTCTTTACATCCCCATCAAGGTAAAATATTCCAACTCAAGCGGAATGGGAACAGATAATAATCTGCGGCGGGATTCAATCAGAAGAGGAAAATCCAGACTCGCACTGCACATTCATTTATCAAGACATACGTATACATGAAAGCATATTTTTGAGACGTGTGTAACTTTTTTGAAACGCCCTCTAGTGGTCACATTGACCGACTCTCTTACTTTACTTTTAAAAATGCTGCTTAAAAAATTGTGAATGATTAATTCTCTTACATGACACTTTGAAACAGCACCACCAAGTGTTCCGAGAAAAAAATAATAATAAAAAAACAGGCTTCCAAAACTCAAAACATTCAGTGTGGAAGAAAGAAGACAGAGTGAAGTGGAAAAACACTTAGAATTCCACAGATTGCGGAACAAGAATTCATTCAGATTGAAATCAGAAAGCGACAATTTTGCAAAAAATATTTTGTTCTTTGAAAAATGTATTTAGTCTTGTGACGAGTTCTGTATTTTTTCTGCAATTAGTTTTGTCATTTTTTTCTGTGCTCCACTGAAGCTCATTGTCGATGCACATGGATTCTTTATGATTTCCTTTCTGAAAATGTTCCACTGTTCCGTTTCAATTTTCTCGTTTTTCGTTTTTTAATTTTTCATGCAACAGTTTTAAAGTGTTTTTCACCCTCATGTTCACAGACTTTACATCCACTTCACACGCGTAACTTGTGACTTCATTTTCTCTCTTAGACGTTTTTGTGCTCCTAACAAGTCAAGTTTTGGTCCAAACGGGCAAAATGTATTTTTATAATTAATATTTATTATAGGATTTGTTTCAATGATTTAGGATTATATCTGAGTAAGTGGTGGATCTGATTAACCAAACTAGAAATAAATCATTGTGATTTATAATACTAATAATAATTGATTCATTAGATTGTTTGTGCTCCATGTTGAACATCTACGTTTAAGCAAAGCAACACAAGTGCAGCCAATGGGAAACAGTTGTTCAGAACAGTCGTATTTAAAGCAGATGCTTGCGAGTTTAGTCGCATCGAGGTTGTGTCTCCGTTTATTTCAGGTTTATTAGTCAGTAAACGACAGACAGGAAGCACCTGGGCACAGAGGGCCAAACAACAGCTGAGCATCTGGAATGTTTGTGTGTGCGTGCTGAGTCTCAGCGAGACACCTCTGTCTCACCCGGAGCTCATCACATCAGCCCAGCGCTCTTGGAGCTTTTATCTGGGAAGAAAAATGTGTCTTAAATGGAATTACAAATCAGTCTAAGTGTAAAAATTGTAGGCTGAAAATGTCCCCATAAGCGTGTGTTTGTGTGCTGCTCTGTGATTGGTTGGCCACTAATCACTATGTGGTGACTGTGTGATTGGCTCTGGCCTCCCATGAATTGAATGTATCAATTTGGGTTACAACATTTTTGAATGCATGCTAATTTTTTTGGAACAAGATTTCTCACATTACAATCTATTGAAAATACATATTTATCATTAATAACAGTTTTTGTGGTACAACTAATACAGGGCTGCCTTGCAATTTTTAAATGTGAAAAAAAAAATTCAAGAAAAAGTCAACTATTCATAATTCAGCAAACCGTTTGAGTTTGAGATCTTTCTCAGAACGCTCACATGGTTTCACCACAATCCAAAAGAAAATATTCCAGAATGGCTTCCAGTTCTCCCCGGTCGAGAATTGAAAAAGCAGATCTTAGAAAATAAATACATTTTATTAAACAAACACAAATTCAAATGGAAAACTATCAAAAAAGCATGGGTATGTCGACTTGAGTTTAATTTCGGGCAAATAATTTTCTTCCGAGCCCTTTTCATGGACAGCTTCTGTGTGGCATCAGAACAGAACCAGAGCCGTCGCAAGTGTGTTCTGTTCTCTGGGGAGTGTTTGGCTTGGAAAGAGTCAGGAAAGAGGATTCTCTCCTACACCAGTGCTGAACACCGACACCGATGCCGCATGCGTGTTACTGCGTGTTTACACGAGTCCTGACCTAGCTTTACTCAACTGCTTTATGACTTGCTGCCGTGTCTGGAAATAGCCCCGAAGAAAAGCCCAAGAACATCGTATGGACTCTGTGACATCACTGATAGATGATTTATTTCATCTTAAATCTGCATTCATTTACCAAAGCTGCTTTACATACACACACCAACTACATGTATACAAATAAACACACACATACACTCACTGTGTAAATATCTACACACACACACACTCAAATATAATATATATTATATACAGATATTATATTATCTTTTTGTCTATCTATCTATCTATCTATCTATCTATCTATCTATCTATCTATCTATCTATCTATCTATCTATCTATCTATCTATCTATCTATCTATATCTATCTCTCTATCTATCTATTTTTCTATCTATTTGTCTATATTTTCTATCTATCTATCTATCTATCTATCTATCTATCTATCTATCTATCTATCTATCTATCTATCTATCTATCTATCTATTTATCTATCTATCTATCTATCTATCCATCTATCCATCTATCTATCTATCTATCTATCTATCTATCTATCTATCTATCATTGTGCAGTATATTATTTCTTTTATATACAGGTAATTCTAAAATTCTACATATAAAAATTACTCTATTATTTATATTCCTATATATAATACCATATACTACAAATTCTATCTCTATCTATCTATCTATCTATCTATCTATCTATCTATCTATCTATCTATCTATCTATCTATCTATCTATCTATCTATCTATCTATCTATCTATCTATCTATCTATCTATCTATCTATCTATCTATCTATCTATCTATACAAATGTATTTTGTGTATGATACATAATGTATTCTGTAGTATTGTCAGTAGGTTATCTATATATTTTGCTTTGGACTTGAGGTTATATTTTAACTTTCTCTAACTGCTGAGGCTCTGATGTTAGTTATTTCTCGTACAGATGTCTGGTTAATACAGTAACCGTACAACAAACCAATACATCGGAAACCGTAAAACCCCAAGCAAATAGTTCTTGATGCTAAATGTACATCAGCAGACATAAACGGACCAAAAAGGAGCATTAATGCGGCTTCTTAACAGCAAATCCGGGGTTAAAAGTCTCTAATGCTGAAAGATTAGATAATCAAACGTCACGTCTTTAGCTATTACAGCTGTCACCTCAAATACCTAGACGTCACACGGGAACGGCCGAATCGACTCTCGCTGGCACAGGTCAAAGGTCAGCATGGATCATTACATGTGAGCACATTTGAGCAGAAGATCAATGTCTCACATACATCAGCCTTAAAACGGGATTATCTCCAGAGCAGAGCTGGGCAATATGGAAAAGAAATGCGATTATATTTGTCATTTATTTTGACATTTATAACGCATTTAGCAAACTTGAAGCGTCGGACAAACGATATCCCTGCTGTTCTCGGAGTAGTAATTATTTGTGAATGACTGATTAGTTTTACACAACAGTGCCGTGCATATTAATAAAAAAAAAAATGTATGCACTGGATTATAATGTTCATCATTATTAAACATCGACTTCCTAATCTTCCTAATTTTTAATTTAAAGCACGCAATTTTTTTTTTCTTTTGGATTATAAGGCGCACACTAATTTCTTAAACATTTGGTAGTATTTTAAGTGCAACTTCAAGTCCTAAAAAAAAAGTTAAATTTTTTCACTATTACATCACCATATATAAAATACTATTTTAAAGTGTCCAGCAACTGGAGAGCAAGAAACAGCTAAAAAACCGCGAGAGAAGACAGAGCGAAACCGACAATTCTGATGTTTACAAAACAACACCTTCATGTTATACACTGAAAATCATAAAGAAAAAAAGTCAAGTGTGTTTTTTAAACCAATCAATAAACAGCAAACAAATATTGTATAATTCATCTATTTTAGTACATGTATATCAAAGTGAGGAAAAACAAATGGTTGTTCCTATCCAAATACCAACTCATCCACAGTTGCTGTAATTACATATCAGTATTGTAATTATCAGCATGCTACAAATTCTGGTCGTTCCCATGTGTGTAATTAACAAATGAACCGCTAGGCAACACTGATCTCCAATCAGGTCTTGAGCACAGCTAGTGCTGTGACCTCAGCAATTACTGTAATCCCCCTTTACACCCACATTACCGGCGGTGCGGGTGAATGTCAGGTGTGCTCCTACAGATTAGTGTTAATCTGCCTCCTAATGAAAGCTGGGGTGTACGGCCGGGGTGGAGCACGGGCCCCATACCAGCTTTGAAGTCAGATCAGTGGGGTGGAATAAAGGTATTCCCACTGGCAGGAGGGGGCTGGAGTCCCGTCTCAGGGGCTGATAAGGCATGTCTGGGATTAGCGGATCCTTCTTCACCCCCCGCCGTTCTTAATTTCACCGTCTCTGTTTGCAAGTCTCCCTCTGTCTCGGATTTTTAATTGAATTAATGTCGGAATGGGCCAGTTTCAGGATCTTTGCATTTCCGTGGACAACGTGGAAGGGAGTTATGGCTGAGATTTTTCTACTTTCTACATGAGCGTTAAAAAAATCGGTTTCCTCGCCTACTTGATCGTACAAACATTCCTACCTGTACTTTTGTTGTATCTACTTTTGATATTGTAGCGTTGGATCAATGAATAAACACCAATGCACTAAATGAACATGGACACTTATAACAGTACACAAGATATTCGCGACATGTTACAATATTTTGTAGTTCTTTATATTAGCATTCAGTTTTGACGTGTTTTAACGCGCTAGCTAGGAACAGCTGAGCAGTGACGCAAGTGTAGGAAATTCTGAGCTGTAGGAAGAATTTTCAGAACACCGGTTAATGGGACACCATTGCCTGGACGACTACCACATTTTCCTAAGGTCATCGGGAGAAGACGCGTTCGAGTGGAAAGATGATCTAAGGAGGAGAGGAACATCACAAAGCCAGTGTGAGCAAGATGGACGGCTCCAAACAGAGGCTCGTCTTTACCACGTTGGCACAGAGCGAAGGTCACAACAGCACAGAACAGCAGGAAACCCAAGACCCCACAGAGACCTCCACCGTAGAGCAGGAGCGCAAACTGCAACACTAGCACACCATCTAAAATAACCCCGCGGAATCCACCGGGGCTTTCAATAAAAACATGGAAAACTTTCCTTTCCCGTGCCCTACAAATCATTCGTCATCTCGGCCACCCCAGCGCCTGCCTTCTGACAGATGTGCGGCGTATCCATGCAGAAACGGCTCCGTAGACCATATGTCCGGGCAAGTCAGTCTGCAGAAGAAGTGCATCTGCCACCTAAAATGTCGTCTTGTTCTCCGTCATGCATATTTCAGTTTAAAGGACCCTTAAGAGCTGATGGGCTTTGACTACGACTGAAGCCATTCTACTGTTGTGAAGTTCGTTTGGGATGGAAAATAACTTTTCAAAAAGTCTTGGTTTCAAATCTTAATAAAAAATGGCTTGACGACATTTAAAAAAAAAATTCATAGTGGTACGCGACTTACAAATGTCCTAAATAATGGAAAAAGACTGCTATGTAACATGATTATATTACATTTGTATTTTATAATTTTAAAAATGTTTAGGTCAATATTTAATCTCAGCTAACAAAATTTTCGCCAAATGAAACGGCACTCGCCACAAATTATTAATTATATGTCATTTCATAAGTTTGGGCACCACTGTGCTGTATTTTTACTCAGCCTTCAGGCCAATAGATGCAGATGTTGGCACCATGTCCCTTTGGCCCAGAAATGGTAAAAGCGGTTCAGAACAAACAGAGTTACAATATTTTGGATATAACAGGATTCATATTAGACTTTAAGAGACAGATCTATAAATAACTGTTATTTACCGGGGTTTTCAGACTATAACGGACACCAAATTTTAAGACGCACCTTTAATAGATGTCTATTTGTTAATACATTTTAAAATACATGGTTGCTAGGCAACATTTCCTTAAACACCTGTATCCCTTGTTCAGTAACCTGAGATGCTGAGATTATCTTCTGCTCCCCGTGACCCAGAAATGGTAGAAGCACTTTTTAGTTATTATATAAATATTAAAATAAAAATATAAAAATATAAAAATTAGTTATGATATAAATATTAAAAAGCATTTTCAGGGTCATATCAAACAGAAATTAAATATGAAAAAAAGATTGAAATTGATGAGGATTTACAAGAATCGCTGTTTAGTCCATAATGTTCAGACTATATGGTGCACTACTAGATTATAAAACACATCATATAATAAATGAAGCATTCTAATATTCTAATATATCTAAATATATATATACAGTATATATAAGTATCTAAACCCCTATAGAAAATGAAAAAAAATTTCTATTCCCTAATTTTTCCTTAACTTTTCCACCTGTAAGGCGCACATTGATTTGAGATTATAAAACACGTTGTCAATTTTCGAAAAAAAAAAAAATAAATAAATAAAATAAAAAATCAACAACAATAGGAATTTAAGTGCGTCTTATAATCTGTAAAGCACAGTAATCTGAGTGTTTACGATGACACTATGAAATCACAGACTGGTAGGAACGGTGTGCGACTCCACAAATGCCTCGTTTTGTGTTTCTGATGTAAGAAGTTTGCAAACTCTTCCTCCGTTTCTGCTCCCCCCATTCCCTTTAATGCAAAACAATCCACACAATCGCACACACGGTGTATTTGTACAGAAGCAGAACCGGTTGGACTCTCAGGACACGCAGTTCTTGGAAACCCGAAGTGCTTGTCAGGGTCAGAATGGAGGCCCAAGGAAAAACGTGTAAAAGAAACCAGCAGACTTGAGTTTCACGTCAATCAGCAACTAAACTGCTTACGAACAATCAGGTTACAATTATTATGTTCGTTTAAGTTTGGATAAAAATAGAAATCGTCAATGTTCAAACAGGATCGCATTGCCATTTTATTTTGGTTAATATTCCAAATGTGATTTTTTGGCAATTTTGATTGAACCAATTCAATTTCAAGAGAATATTTGTAGAGATTAGCTTCCACAGAATAGTCTGCCAGTTATAACTTTATTAGTTTATTTGTTTGAGCAACCAAAGTTTGCAACCAAAGAGTGTGGTTTTTTATTACAATTAAATGAGAAATTATGAATAAAAATAGAAATGAGAATTGAGATAACAATGCCATTGTTAAATGCTATAATTCTGTCCATTTTCTGAACCACTTTTCCATTTCTGGGTCAAGAGGACCTGGAGCCAATCCCATCAACTCTCATAGTTTACCTCGTCTTCTTCTATTTCACAAATTCTTTGAAAAAATAATGTAATCTAATAATGTACCACGAATGTACTTTGGTACCAAAGGTGCACACAAATCACAAACCGATAGATGAGCGAACGGACAGAAGAAAGCAAACAGATAAAGAGAGATGGATCGTCTACTAAATTAATTTAAGAAAGGCTGAAGCGAAGGAGTTCAAAAGTGCAAACGTGTCCACCATGGCAGCAGATGGTTCCGGAGAGAAGCTAATCGTCTTCATTCTCTGCTCCACTTGGCCTCGTGTTTGTTCTCCCCACATACAAGTAGGGTTTCTGATCTTCTGCTCTGCCAATTCCTCGTGTTCCTCTGCTGTTTGCCTGGAGCTTTGAAACTCTGCCTAAGATTGCAAGGTTGCTTGTTCACCCCACGGCTTGTTATTCTCACTCTTGACTTTCCAAAGAGTTCTTCTTTTGGTTTCATGCCTCCATTAAACATCAGACACGCTCTGCCTGACCTGATCTGCAGTTCTGAAGGTTGTGAAAAGCCACATCTAGAACCTCTGGAGGTCATGGACTCATCACTTATAAAGGGTTTTATTAAGATCATCCATTACGACTTTTGCACATGATTCGAGACTTGTGAGGTTTTGTTTCTGTCACGTACTGCTAATGCGTAGTGTGGTTTCCATGAAAATATATAACTTTAAATATTATATATGCATTTTGAAGGGGGTGGAGAAAGTTTTGAACAGCACGTCTGAAAGTAATTATTCAAATACTCAGTGCATAAATCATATAAATCAAAACTGCTAATAATGAAAGCAATATGAATACTAATGAAGTAAATAAAAAAAAAGATAAAAGAAAGCAAGATTTAAAAATGTAAAAAGGAAGAAAAAAGCAAGGAAAAAAGAAAGACATTAAAGGACCAATAAATGCAGAAAAAAAGAAAACACAAGAAAGAAAAAAAGATAGAAAGAAAAAAAGAAAGCAGAAAGAAAACACAAAAAACAAAAAACAATGAAGCAAAGAAAGATCATAAGAAAGCAAAAAAAAAAAAATGAATGAAAGAAAAGAACTGACAAAAGAAATAAATTAAACTTTAGCAAGAAATATAAGAAGAATGAGAGAATGATAGACAGACAGACAGACAGACAGACAGACAGACAGATAGATAGATAGATAGATAGGAATGAAAGAAAGGAATGAAAGAAAGCTGTATTATAGTGGACCGCCACTTTCAAAAGTGATAGAACAAAACAGTTTTTTGGCGTTTCCTCACGCGCGTCTCCTGCTTTACCATCTACATTCCAACAACACGGATATTAAAGAATATATTATGAGAAGCGCAGCGTCTGAATTATTAGGACAGAGAACAACAACAAACAGCGGCAGTGCGGAGCGATACCATCTCACATCCCTGGAACCTCCACACAACAACAAACACCAGCAGATAAAGAGACCCAGAGGGAGAACCAGTTCCTGCCTCCACATCCTCCTTCAATCTGACGCATCCTTCCCATCAGGCACCTTATAAATCCGTCAGTGTCACTCTCAGATTATGCCGTGAATTAGACGGTTCCATCCCGATGGTCCGAGAACGTATGAGAAGCCGAATCCCACTTTTCATGGACGTCCAATACCAGCAAGACCTTCACGTCTTTCCCCTGTCCACCTCCAGACTTCATGATAATTTGTTTTTGGGCCTGATCCTACTGAAGCTCTTATCTCTTTTGTGTCACTCTCAGATTATGCCGTGAATTAGACGGTTCCATCCCAATGATCCGAGAATGTTTGAGAAGCAGAACTCAACTTCTCATGGACTTCCAATACCAGCAAGACCTTGATGATGATTTGTTTTTGGGCCTGATCCTACTGGAGCTCTTATCTCCTTTGCTCCCCAGCCAAGCATGTCTTCCTAGGTAGCGTCTGGTTGAGATAACATTTGCCAGGCCGCGTGTGTCTGCGTGTGCAGCTGCATGTGGAGGCACGGCTCTTTCATTCCGGGGTTAAGTGCTCGACATAATGCTCCTCGTGACCTGCTGCTCGATGACCTCGCAGACTTACACAACTACTGCTTTCACTTGGCCACTCTCGGACTTTAAAAGCGCACTTACCCTCTCAAAGCCGCTCTGTTGTTCTTTCATCCCTCAAATCCAGACATGTCGTTTCCATTGAGTCTACGTATTCCCCTGATGGGTTCGGGTCACTGTATCAATACAGTAGGACGCATGCAGAGAAGCTGCTTTTCAATCTAGGATTAGGAATGGTGACTTCAGACTTGGAGATATTTCATTCAGATTTTGAGGGCCGGATTGTACTATGCGTGGCCCACAGGTTGCCTATTCCTGCTCTTTTCAACCTAAAATTATGGAAGGTGACTTCAAACTTTGGAGAATGTTTTATTTAGATTTCGAAAGATAGATTTGTAGGATACGTTTGCTATTTTAATTCTGATTTGTGGCCCGATGTGCAGACTTGGAGAATTCAGAGTAATTCTAAAATCAGTTCAGATTTTGAGGGCCGGTTGCGTAGAATCACTGGGCCGCAGTTTGCCCATCCCTGTTGGTTTCAACCAAAGATTATGGAAGGTGACTTCACACTTGGATTATTTTAGAGCAATTCTATACTCAGTTCAGATTTTGAGGGCTGGTTTTGTAGAATCATTGGGCTGAAAGTTCAATGACAGCTTCTAATCTTCTTCCTAAAATTCTGCCTAAGATCTGCAAGGTTGCTTGTTCATCCAATGGCTCGTTATTCTCACTGACTTTCCATAGATTTCACTTTCGGCTTCATGCCTCCATTAAACATCAGGCACGCTCTGCCTGACCTAATCTGTACGTAGTTCTGAAGGTTGTGAAAAGCCACATCTAGAACTTCTGGACGTCATGGACTCATCACTTATTCAGGGTTTTATTAAGATCATCCATTGCGACTTTTGCAAAGCAACATGATTCGAGACTTGCAGAGTTTATGTCAAATTGTTTTGAAAAAAATGTTTTGACCAACATGTCCGGATATGATTTATGAACCCAAGATGATTCAAATCTGACTGTCAACAGGAACAAAGCCAATGTTTGGAGAATTACAGGTGGCAAAATGGCTCCTTTTATTACAAAAGCAGAGGAACCAAGAGAAAAGATGGTATCAGCACGCGTCCCCAGAAGAGGCTTTGTTTGTCTGACAGCGGGATTACAAGATAGTGGAGCGGGGGTGGGAACGCTCACGTCTTTCAAAAGAAAACTGCCCACGGCTCCGTCAAAACAACATCATCTAGTTTATTGCACTCTTGCATGAAGTGCAACAGAAACTCCACAGCCACTTACAAAGACGACAGCGTGTTTTAATGCAGAGTTGATTTCCGATTCAAGTCTTACCTGAGGAGAAAAACAGAAAAACAGGAGTATTAGGATCAGGAAAAGGCTTAGCTTTTATTTCATTAACATATCAAACTAACATTGATTTATGGCAAAAACATTTATTTTAATATTCAAAATAAATGTTTATGCTTAGTGTGTATGTGAATACACACACACACTAACAGTCACATAAAGTGATCTTCAATATATTGTTTCCTTATTATTCCTTTCATTATTTTTTGATACAAAATTTTACAATATAGACTTGCACTAAAAGTAGTATGAAAAAAAAATGAAAAAAAATTCACAGAACATCAAGTCAAGAAAGACAATCACATGTTCATCTAATCGTAGCAGTTGACAATTTTTGCAACACTTTTTTTTTACATTACATTTGTATGAAAATATATTTATTAAATAAATATTTATTTTCATACTTAAAAAAAAAAACTAACTACATCACAATTTATTTCACAGTTCATTCACAATTCTACTATTTTCAGTCAGAATGGTTATGCAAAATATGTAAAAAAAGCACAAGGATTTACTTTTATTACATTATTATTTATGTACATTTTCAATACATTTATTTATTTATGCTATATAAATTACATCAACATGAATTATTAATCGATTAAATGCAATTTAACATAGCAATTGTCATACTACACTAATTGATTTATTTCATATTGTCTTTATGCCAGTGAAACATACGTATAAACCAAACGATCTTCCACATTCACACTTCCACAGATGGAACGAACAACAACAAGGGCAGTCGAAGCTAATTCACCATGATTGCTCAAATCGTCATCAACGCACAACAAAACAGTAGATTCCTAACATGTTTTTAACATAGGGAATGCGTCGGAAATTACATAATAAGAGTCCTGCTTTCACGCTCCACTAGCAGCAGCAGCAGCAGCAGGTTTCTGTGGGAGAAGCTGGACTTTAAGCCTCAGTGTTCTGCGGGCCTGGTGTTAAATGCAGGCTTGTTGGCAGTGCGGCGGGGGGCTGGAAGAGTATGAAGGGCACAGTGTTTGCCTTATTTGGGGATGACTGGCTGTGTTTAATGAAGGACACTGGCCTTTATAGAGTCTCGGTGGCGGAGGACTGAAAGCAGGCACTCACACACGTCCCGACGTCTCCTTTGCAATTGTAAATCCAAAAGCGAAATTCATATTGCGCCCTGGGAGCCGGATATAAATCCCACCGCTTAGCGCTGTGGAGCGTCCCGTAAATCTTTGGAAATCTCAATTACTCCTCATAAAAGTAAAGGTTCCGACGGTAAACATCGTAAACAATTCCATATCTTGAAAAAAAAAAGCTTGAGTCGCATGCAATGATCACTTCTGAAGGAGCAAAGCCAGCCTCGGAACATTTATCTGTCAGCAGAAACTGACGTGTGTAAGTCAACTGGGCAGGATAAACAGGGAAAGTATTTAAAGAAAACACGGTTAAAGTGAAGCCTGTGGAACGGCTATAAACACTCAACCACACAAGCGGAGATTCAAACGTATAATTTGACTTAGTATGACAGTGCAACTGAAGACAGGAGATTATTTAGTCCGTTTCTCTTCAAGCCTACTCGTAAAAGCTACTGTCTGGCCGGTTATTGCTCTCACACACACACACACACACACACACACACACACACGACTGATGTTATAACAACAGGGTTCTGTTTTAATCCCTGTCGTCTTCTTCAAAGACAGATTAGGGGTCTTGTAATGAAGAGGTAGAGACAGAGAGGGAGATAAAGACAGAGACAAAGACAGATTGGAGACTCGCTGAGCTGTTAATTTCCAATAGGTAAACGAAAAGAAAAACTTTGAAGTCGACTTTAAACACCGTTTATGACGGAAATCGCTTTCATGCGCAGCTTCGCACTCTTTGAATTGTGCTGGCAAAATGTTGATGCATTGTTTCAAAGTCACATTTATTTAAATAAAATAGTGGCTGGTGGTGTGTCTGAACCGTCTGGCACTGGTTTGTCCTCATAATGCCAAAGACAATGAAAAGAACTAAACAGAAAATTCACCACAGGTAACAGTGGAAAATGCTTCAAAAATTACTTAAAATGTAGAAAGGAGAGCCAATTGAAAATTAAATTAATAAGGCTTTTCAAATCAGGAATTGGCTCTTTCAAATGTTCACTGTTATACACGCAGATCTTAATACCATGTCTCTATAATTCACAACCGATCTTTTGTCGGATTTAATAATTCAGAAGATCCACAGTATGTCGCTATGGCTTAAACAAAGACCCAATGTTTTAAAGTTAACTAACAAGTATTATTTGTGCAGATCTGACTAGTATATATTAGTATACTATATTTCTTTTTAACTGTCCTTGTAATTCCAGATAAAACATTTGGTGTCCTGAAAGTTCAGATGACCTTTGGTAATGATCCTAAAAATAACAAAATAAAGTTTTCACTTCATATAACAGTGTTAAAAGCAGTGCACTAAAAAGTATTTAAAATATAGGAAAAAAGAGAGCAGAGAAAATCTGGAATTGGTTCCTTCCAGTTTTCAAACACTTAAATACATGCAAATCTAAATAGCCTGTCCCTGTAATTCACAACCACATTGCTGTCTGACCTAAGTTTTAAACCTGAACAAAGTTTTAATATTATATAACAAGCTGTTTCTGTGTACATCTGAATAATGTGTCATTATAGTGTGACTGTCCTTGTAATTCCAGATGCATGTCTTAGTAGTTCAAGAGTCCTTAGGGTA
Source organism: Paedocypris sp. Pulau Singkep (assembly GCA_017309775.1). Taxonomy (NCBI): domain Eukaryota; kingdom Metazoa; phylum Chordata; class Actinopteri; order Cypriniformes; genus Paedocypris; species Paedocypris sp. Pulau Singkep. Next base: position 18,967,763 of record MU204204.1, read on the forward strand.
TGGTCCTAAAAATAACTAAACAAAGTTCTAACTTCATATAACAGTGGACGAAGCATTATTTAAATTATTTAAAATATATTTAAAAAGAAAAACTTGAGGGTTGAGTGAAAATGTAAATAATAAAAGCAAAAACAATAAAGCCTTATGCATTATTGAACGCAATTGGCTCTTGCCAACTTTCAGACGTCTTCGCCAACGTTGCACTGGATTATATTTGCAGGTCTGAAGAGTCTGGCACAGCTCTGTGTTTTGCATGTCATCCTAAACCCTGACAAAGCTTTTGCTGTCCTAATAATTCCCAGGTCATTACGTTATGATTCCGAAATGACTGAAACGAAGCTTCAGCTTCATGTAACAGTAGAAGAAGCAGTGTACCATAAGACTATGAAACTGTATAGAGTCACACAGAGGGCCGAGAGAGGAATGGAGATATGCACTGCTGGCGCGCCATGTCTGTCCACGGGTTTAAATTTAGCCTGGATCAGTCCATCTCAGACCAGCCCTGAAAGCCGCATTATCATCTCCACTAGGACCGGCCGCTACTGGACAAATATCCACATCAAACAACGACGACTTAAACGAAAAGAAGTGCGATTATTAGAATTACGCCAAAGCACGTCCCCGCAATGTTTGCTCACAAGCCACTTCTCATTTCCTGCGGCTTGTTGGTCTGTGCACCGCTATCTTGTCGGTAATTGTACGTTATTATATTGATGAGATAAAGGTGAGCAGAATAAAAGCCCTCTCTTTTGGCTCTCGTCTAGGGTGTGTTTTGTAGGGGCTTCAGAATGTTCTCAACAGACTGCGTGGAGTCATTGCAGCTGTTTCGTCCGTGCCGCAAAAAGGAGCGTTTAATTGGTCCTGAACGCAATGGCTGGGTCTGTAGAGACATGCTCTCTTCATACTGTGAGTGTTCTGCTGTCATGTCTTCTCGTGTAACTCCTCAGCCCCCAACCCCCCCGGACCCCTCACACGCAACCGATTTAGCACAGTCATGCACGATAACACAGCGCCCGCATCGACTAGTCAGCTAGTTAATGATTATGGCACAAGTGGTTGGGATTGTAAAAAAAAAAAACGAGGCCTGTTACAGTCGAGCTAGACAATGGAACTATCCAAAGACTTGGAGTTTTTGGTCTTGATGGAGGCAAGGTAACCGACAGATGTTTTGTTGGCTTTTTAAAGTGAGTATACAGTAAGAAAAATGGCCGGTTTTGGTTGAGACAGTGAAAGAGTGAGGAAGTTTGTCAATGTGGCCACTAGGGACCGTATCAATATTGTACTCAGTGTCTTGACCAAGAAGACTCAGTTGCAGAACCAGCCGATGATTCGACCAGTGGGATTCGCACCTGAAACCTTTTGGACCCAAGTTCAATTTCCTGCCACTGGACCACAACTGCCACAGGTTTTGGTTTTGATGATTGGTCAAATCAAACTAAAATATCTGCACTGCCGATCTGGTCCAATGTCGTCCTCGAGGACACTTGAGGGGTTTCAAACCTGCAACCTTTTTGACACAAGTCCAGTTTTGGAAACTGCGAGTGTTTTTGGTTTTGGTTAAAGGCAAATTGGGATTTGTGCTTTGCTGATTGGGTTAAATGTCGTCTTAAAAAACACTTCAGATGTCTGAGATTCAAAACTGCAACCTTTTTGACACAAGTCCAGTTCTGGAAACTGTCTCAGTTTTTGGTTAGAAACAAACAGGGATTCAAGTTTGCAACCTTTTGGACCAAAATAGGGCACTTTGAATCTTGATCTTTGAGTCTTGATCAAGACAATGACCCTTATCTGCTCATCCTGTAACTTGCTTTTGATAAAAACGTCACACATAAACATAAAATAAAGTCCCGCTTCTTACCACTAGGGGCACAACTGAGCTAATCATGTGACCTCAACACGATGCACATATGTCATTCTTTGTTAGCTTAAGGTAGAAGAACAAAACAAGCATAACATCGTTGGGGATGTTCATTATTGTGTTTTTTTTTGCTCGATAAGTCAACTTAACGCTCAAAAAGTAGCTCTTTTAAAACGTGGGATTGCCGATGTTGTTTAAAACACACAGAAACCCTCCATAGAAACACAGATGGGCACACATGCACACGACTGGACGGTGCTTTAGTTCTTTGTGTAAATAAGACCCCGAGAGTCTGAACCACTGACAGCTAACTATAGACACAGACCCTTTTTACGGTTCTTAAAACACAAAGGTGGTCATTTTTTCGAGCCAGAGAGGCCTGTGGTATGCTAACTGCAGCCCACCATATATCAGATTGCCAGACAAATATGCAGAACCGTGTACTAATATTTTTAATACGGTCAATAAATTTACAAAGAATTCTAAGCATGACTTGGCGTCTTTGTTTTTTGTCATGATAGTTGCTCATTAGGGCAACTATAAAAAAAAAATACAAATGGTCTTTATTTTACTTTACTCATACAATTAAGACCAGAAATCTATAATCCCTTATTAATCGCTTTAACCAACATATGGATATTTGCTTTTTGGTATTTATACAGTGCTTGTAAACCAAATCCATAGGAACAACTGGAAAGTCTGAATCGATTTGACAGAGAAGGAACCGACTGAAAAAGAATGCAACTACGGCAAGCATTCTTGTCGTTTTATTTTTCGAATTGCATCTGGAGACGTTTAAATGGTATTAAAATGTGTCCGTGGTGAGATCAGGTCGGATTACTATCCCCCAAAAACACGTGAGTGTAAAGAAGTGACGCTGGTGCTTTTTTTTCTGTTCTGTTATTTTTTGCAAAATGAGAAAACCGGAGCGGGGTGAGAAGGCCAAGATGAAGAAGAATAAGAAAATGACCGATGAAGACTCTGACAGGAGTTCTCTGTACGTGTCTAAGCCCGATTCAGGCCAAGAATAACAAGACCCAAGCAAACTCGGGAATCTGATTTCAGCGGAGAATCGTGGCAGGAAACGCTGCTGGTCTGGGGGGAGGGGTGTAGATCTACAGTCATGGAGACCTCCAAAACCCTTGAACTCCTTCCTTCCTATAAAGTCTATATTATTCCTCCGCTCCAGATTTTCCACAGTAAAGGTCTACGAGTCTATCTCTCTCCAGGTCTTGGCCAAAAAATGCTTTGCCTAGGAGATATCACATTTCACACTTGTTGCCTATGGAGAGAAGGGCAATGAGAACCAGGTTTTGGAAAGTCACGGGAAGGTTGTGGCCAATGATGCTACAAAAGCTGGGAAACGGGCAGTATCTTCATCTGGATCAAATATCCAGCTGCAGGAACCAAGTGTTTGGAGTTATGTAGGTGTTCTGATAAGAAAGGTAGATTGGCACAATTACTAAGAGAGCGATCTCCAAAAGATCTCAGCCTTTCACAGGATAAATGTGGAGGTCATGGTGCCAGATGTGGAGAATGGAGGTCTGCTGTGGTGCAGATACAGCTGTGCTGACCCGATGCCTTTAATCTCCATCCACCCGTCCATCAAGTCAGAGTGCAAAATATTAAGTTCTGTTCAGATGGACAGAATAAGTTGATTCTGTTCTCTGTAGACTAATCTGTTGAGCTGGTGTCACCAACCACAAAATTGTGGGTTTGATTCCACAGAAGAATGACAAATATAAAAAATCAAATATAAATGACAAAGGAAACGAAAGTATCCATGCATAAATAAATGCAGAAATGCATACGTGCACAATAAATGTACAAATACATATATTTATGTTAGTAGTAGTACAATAAAAAAAATGTAACCATTTAGCTTTTTTTTTCTCAAGCCTCTTTTAGTTATGTATATCGATGAGCGTTGGCTCATACGTTTATTTTGTATGCGCATATTTCTGAATTTATTTATACTTATTTCCTTTGTTATTTATTTTTTATTTGGCGGCTTTGGTCCTCCATAGTAACGCAGTGTCACTTTAGGTTACAAAGTGTCCGAATAACTGAAACTAAACTGAAAGTTTTCTAGAAACTTGTTTTTTTATAAAGTATTTATTCCTGAATAAAATGGTGACTTAATAGCCTCTTTAGGGATCAATTTGGTTTTTTTTGGGGGACAAAAAAAAACAACTTAAACTACCATTCAAAGACAAACTTACTTGTCACTTCAAACAAAAAGCTAGGGTTTGCCACACGAACGTTTTGTGTTTGATTTTCAGTTTTTCAAAATTTTCTGAAAAATTCAGAATTTTTCAGTGAAAAAACGAATCTAACGGAAAGGCTTCATTTCTTCCAAAGATAGTAATCTTAAGTTTGAAGAGAATCTCAAATTAGTTCTTTCACCCTGTGGCAATGCAACTATGATTCCAGATATGATAAAGTTAATTTATATAAACGTACACTCGACACTTGGGACAGAAACTTGATTCTGCAGAACTTGCAAAGAACTGGCCATCTCAAAACCAGAAAAAGCGATTCCCCGTCCTGATCATAATAATCACGTCGGAAGTCCAACCAGCAAACAAATCCTAATCCCAGTCAAACAGCCACTAACCCACAATCTGCGAAACCCATTGCTTGAGAAAAATGCACCTTCTGCCCTTTGCGATGTTTCACGTCCTAAAATAAGCTTTGAGTTTTGCCCGAAACAGCTGGTAAACATGCACAGGCGCATTGAGACTGAATCGGCGGCGAAGCTTCACAAAAGCCGAGCGAATCGCCCTCAGTGGAGCAGTTTGGGAGACATGACGGTATGTAAGGTGGACTAATAATAAAATCTGTTAATGAGCAGTCAGCAGTCGTCTCAGATGTTCACAAGCGTCAGCCATGCCAACAGACTGAACCGTATCATTGGTGGTTATCAGCATAAATCTACAAAGTAAGGCATGCATGCAGATAAAATTACACGGCGTGCCGGTGTGCCTTCTTCAACCATATTGGCTTTCTTGCATAGGTGACTGCTACTAAAAGAGCCGGGCTTGAAGAAACCCGCTTTCCATGACAAAAAGAAACACATTTTCTGTTTAGGTTTATGGATTAAAGGCACACATTTTGAAGGATTATAACAGATTCACATTAGAGATTGCACTGAAAGTATCAGACAGGAAAAAAAGAAGAAACAAACGTCACAAAAGATCAAGTCAAAAAAGACATAGACGTTGGAAGGAAAGAAAGGAGGGCGTGATACTGTATATCTGATCTATGTTATTATTAATATATAAGAGTAAACATCTATTATATTTATTTACAACTGACACGTATTCATATTAGAGATTCAAACTGAAAGTATCAAACAAAAGAAAAAAAGAAAAAAAAAAACGTCACAAACCATCAAGTCAAGAAAGTCATAGGAGATAGAAGGAAAGGAAGGAGGACATGAGACTTACTTATCTATATTATTTTTAATATCTAAGAGTATACGTCTATTTACAACTGATTCAAACCAAAATAAAAAGAAAGAAAAAAGTCACAAAACATCAAGCCAAGAAAGACTTGGAATTTGGAAGGAAGAAAAGGAGGACATGATACAGTATTACTTATTATATTCTTGATATTCTTATTTATTAATAATAACATAAATATGTACAATATTTACAACTGACGCAAAAGGTTCAAATGTCTGCGACGAAAAGACGAAGAACAATAGAGAAAGTTAAAGCCGGTTGAATAAGTGTTTTTGGAAAACTGACCTGATAAACCTGCTTGTATCTCGGGTTCAAATGTCAACCCTAATCAAACATCTCAAGAGGACGACAAACACAAATGTTAGGTTTTGTTGACAGGTGAAAGAAAGGAGTGAGAACGAAAAATAAAACATAAATGAGAAAAAAAATTGTAGAATGCATTGTTGAGTTGAATGTTGGACGGACTAAAATAAAGGTAGAATTTATTAGAGTGAAAGTCACTGATAAAAGTCAAAGATTCCCAAGTTATTTCTTTTTTACAATAAAGCATATTAAAAGTATGCGAATTAGATAGTTAATTACCTAATATACAGTATCTAGAATTATGGCTCACATATTTTACTTGCTTGTACATTACACTGAAAGCAACTTATGGAATGAGTAGATCTGGTTCATCTTGCTTAAGAACACTTCAGTTGTAGATCAATCTGGGCCAATCTGGGATTCAAACCTACAACCTTTGGGTCACAAGTCCAGCCACAACTGCCCAAACAACACTCAAAAATGCTCTAATAACACACATACATAATGTTGTCGGCCAAATCATTTTTGACCTACATTTACGAACAAGGCAACACAAAGGAATGTGAGCATGAGTGATCTAGTAAAAACCATAAAAAAAACCACATGAGCCAGCACGCATCACCAAAAAAACACATTGCTTGGTGGAGCGCTCGGTTAATTCTTAAGTGTCCAAAATGACTTAGCATTAAATACAGAGGCCACCCACCATATAAAAAAAAAAGCTTTAAAACCAGTCTGGAATAAATGATGTTGGTGCACCTACAGCACAGCCAAAAATAAGATCATCTGCTTCTTCTATTAAAAAAAAGCTCTGCAGCTTCAGCTGGACCGCGCTCATAATTCAGGCCTTCCAGCGCGTCGGTCAAAGTCAGACCACATGAGACAGCAACTCAGCAGATACGTAAATCAGAAAAAGTCAAAATGGTGGAATGGTTCGGTTGGATGATATGTTTTCAATCCGTGCTGTGACTGCGGGCAACAGAAGGAGCGGAGGCTGGTCTGCTGATGAAATTAAAGGCATGTGAATGTGAAGTCGTAGGAGCGTCGTGTTCTTTTCCGTCGCCGAGTGCTGTTGGTGGGTGAGATTTACGTGTTCCTGAGGGGGATTTCTCTCCTAAATCATCTGTAGAACATATTGCTGCTAATTGGGAGAACAGGAATAGAATCGTCGTTTACTTTTAGTGAAATTATGACAAATGCTGACACACACATATGAACTGACATTTTTAACAGTGCGGGATTTATTCACTTTTCATTTTGTGCGAGCTTAAATCAAACGCATTGGGTTGATGCAAAGAACAGTGGAATTCGATTTCAGGAAGTGGATTCTGATTGGTTGTTGCACTTGTCCAGCCAGTTATTTGTTGTTCCACTAAATCCCACCTTTTGACTTTCTTTGTAAGAAAGTTCATCGTTTTTCGTAGTTAGTGGTCGGACTACGCTGTGCACTTAAATCTAAAACAAATGTAAAATAAATGTTTAACAATGGGGTGACACCTTAAAATTTATTTTAAAAATTTGTGCCTTTAATGTGAAAAATTCTTCGAATAAAGACATCTATCAGTGGCGTGCCTTTAAATCGGTGCAAATTTAAAATATATAAATATATGAAACAAAACAGGGCACTCACACCGAGAAAATGTTAATAATGATTATTGTTGTCAAGCCAATTCCCAAAACTGCTGAATTTTGTTTTAGAGGTGTAGCATTGACAGTAGTATAGTACAGTTTAGTATAGTGAATTTTCAGTATCGAAAATAGATGAATAAGTAATAAAACGAAGAAATAAATTAAAAAAAAAATGTTAATTAAATAAATATAAAAACATTTCTATAAAACATTTTCATTAAATTGCAGCTTAATATGAAATGCAAAAATTAACATGGCAATTTTCATTTACTGTGCTAGAAGAACTAATCACTACATTTAAAAATAACATGACAGGTGAACCATTTTTGTTATGTAATATGCGTTGAGTTGTGAATTATAATAAACATAATGACTCACAGTGATACAGTAAATCACAAAGAAATTCAAAAATACAATCATAAACGGCAACTTTGTCATTTTTCACTACAACAATTTATTTGCTAATGCTAAATACTTCAGCAAAAAATGGCTACATTTGTTAAACTCAAAACAAAACCAGAGAAAAAAGAAAAACAATCTTAAGCAATCATTGTAATATAAAAATTACCAAAAAGGTACAAGGAAAGCTCAAGCCTCAAACAAAATAAGAAATAAAAAGTGACCTGATTATTTTAGGCTGTGGGCTCAAAAATGTCTAAAACCGCCACAGAATTACATTTTCCAGTTCAAGTAGTTTATGGTTTCTTCCAGCCCTTTGTGTGGCTAAAGCCACTTGCCCGGGTCCCACCTCCAGCAATAAGCGGGCAGCATGTGTTGGTAATTTGCAGGCAGTTGATGTTGATTAGTGCAGGCATGACATCTCTGGACCTCAGCTGTTATTGTGTACAAGGAGAGAAGCCCCTCTCAATTAGCTGCAGCATGTTAGCAAATCAGGGTTTACAAGACCTCAATGAACACCTGGGGTGAGAGGAATGGGGGTGGAAAGCCCCATTTGTGTTAATAAACTTTGCAACTAATGAAACAAAATAATTGCAAAACCTCCAATGTTCTGGAATCCAGCTTCTGTTGTCCAGCACATCTACATGCATTCCTGTGTTGTTCTGGGTTAGGGTTGAAGAGATGTTTGCTCTGTTCCAACATTGGGATCCTTCTCCCACCATTTGCCTCACGTCACATTAAGTCATTTGGAACGCTAATCCCCTTTGGCTTTGGAACTATAGAGTATGATGCCTCTGGTCTCCGACTGTGGATGATAAGACCATACGATGATTTAATAAACTCAACTTGGCGTCCTACACACTAATGGAGAAGCTTTCTGCTTGATAGCTTGAAACATTTCCGTTTGCCTTATTTTCCGTCCAGCTGTTTGCGTGAGTACGGCTTGCAGTTGGAATCATGAGAACCTGCTTTTGTGGCAGAACATCAAACAACTGTGCTACGTCCCATTGGGACCAGACTTGCTTCTGAAGTGGACCCAGCCCCACTAGGCTTCCCCTTCCCCTTAAATCACTTCCTTTTCATGCATGGTGAATCTCTGCCCAGTCCATAGGGATCAATGTCTTAAAAGGCCTGTTCACGCCGGAACAAATATCACACAGGGTTTCTGCCTGTTGGTTTAAGCTGGTGAAGAGCCTGGTGGCTTGCAAATCCACTGCTTGACACGAGGCCTTTGTGAAACTTGTGAAGTCCTACTTGATCCGCAGTTCCCCTGTACAGAAACCTTGTCCATTCCTTACTTCGGATACTTTTTTTAGCCAAATTTAATTCGGAAGTTAGATGGTAGATGGATGTCTATTTTTTTACAGCCATGCGATTTAGCAACATTATTGATTGTGAATTCCGTATTAGTTGGTTTATCTGTAGAAGATGAATAGAATAAAGTATGGAAGCTGTTTTTTCATGGTCTTTCTTGATAATGGAGCTGGTGTTGAGTGACCATCTGAAGTTCTGACCAGAGGAACGCCAATAAATTTGATGTTCTTGACAATATCCATTTGATCGTCATTTGCATCTGTAAAATTCCAGTGGAGAGTCTTCACTTATTTCCTGAAGTCAACAACCGTCGTTTTCATCTTTGCCATGTTAAGAAACAAGTTGTTGGCTCTGCAACAGAAGACAGATGCTCCGCCTCCTTTCTGTACCCTGACTTGCCATTCTTTCTGAGAAGACAGCATGCTGTGTCATCTGGGGACTTGATGATGTCATTTGAACTGTGCATAGCTGAGTCAGCAGAGAGATCGGGAATGGACTGAACACAGAGACCTGTGGAGCTCCACTGTTCAGTTTAGTGGAGCTGGAGAAGCTTGTCTCCCCCTAGACTGACTTAAAACACCCAGTCAGGAAATCCAGGATTCAGTTGCAGAGGCATTAAGCTCCTCAATCAGTTCTGAGGTATGAATGTTGCAAAATCCACTGTCATAAATCATCAACAGTACTTTAAGTTTCCCTACACAGAAACTAGGTGGAATAACACAATTGCTTTTATCAGTTCCCCGGCAGAGATAAGAAGCTGAGCACTTTAGCTGCAAAGCATGACAGAATCCCAAAGCCTTTACGTCCAGCTCATAGCCAAGATATGAGCAACAATCAGGGGTCAATAAGTCACCTTCATCCTCCCTCCCACCATCAATGGCACTCAGGCCTCCCCTGATAGATAGCATGAAGGTCATCTTCAGAGAACAGAGTCTCCCATCAAGAATGCAAAGTATTAGCTTTTGTGAGCTGTCAGACAGAAAGGCTATCTGGGGATCAACACATGGACAGCACAAGGGTCTGCGTCTGACCCACCACCGAGGACATCTGATGGTTGCAAGGCTTCTTAACTTACTTCTGACCTTCTTCTGCACAGCTTGAGGACTGTTGAAGTCTGCCCACTAATTTGCTCTGAGCCATTTATGTAAGACTTTCACAACTTCTAATCCCTCCAAAGGCAACAAACAATAATTCCAAGACAACAAAGGGATAAAAGAACTAAATCTCAAACCAAAAGAGAAGTACAATAAAAACAAGGACAGATTGTGTGGAGACACGTGTCATGCACAGTCAGAATTTGGAATTGCACCATCAGCATTTACATGTGGTTTATGCATCTACAGTAAACAGCAACACATTGCCATATTAACGGCGACTTTTACTTTAAATAATAAAATGAGCTGGTATAAAATGTGAGAAATTGAAAAATATCAAAAATAAATGACACAGACCACCAAAAAACTATAGGCCTGACATTTTAACCCTATAGAATGTCTGTATCTATAGAAATAGTTCTGTATCTATTAACCCTGATGATAACATTTCATATGCCGGCAATACATTTACCGGCAAATTAAATTAAACCATTATTGAAAACCAGTCTGTAAAGCATTTCATTTTAAATGATTTCATTTTCAGCGAATGCACAATAATGAGCCTTATGCCTTGGGGTAAGCTTAAGCGTTTAGTTTAAATCAGGCACTTAAAATAAAGTCAAATATACTGACCTAGTCTCTGTCCACAGACACACACAACGGAACCCGGAGACCCAAAAGAAACTCACACAAACAATCTTAAAATATGCAAACTCCACACAGAAAGGCCCAGAGCGGGTCTTAATCTTGCATTTCGAATGGTTTGTCCTTGATTTAAGTCTCCATCGATACCCACTGTGCCACCACCATTCAGCTCTTCGCCATTTCAGTGCCAAAGCATCAATTGCTCGGGTAATTTTGCACCAGATTTTTAACGACATTCAATAACAAACTCCTTCACTATATCTTCATTGGAATCTTGTAAATCCCATCATAAAATATACTTAAAGACACTTTATCTGCAGTCTTTGGAGCAATTAGCTGGGAGAAAGCTGGTCGTCTTTCCTCGGCACTGCTGGTCTATTGTGCCCCATGTGAGTGTGGTAACTGTGGACCACACAGCCTGCTGAATAGCCACCGAGCTTGGCTTCAAGTGAACTGGGATCCAAAACCGAATCTGATATGAGCAGATAAGCAAAGCATGGGGAGTTTGGCTGAGATGACGGGAACAGCTGAGAAGAATGCTGGAGCTCGGAGGCTAAATCAGGACATCTGGTATAATTATGATGATTTATTCTGCTCCGAGCAGCTCTAAGCTGACTCAATCGTGACTCCATCACAACACACTCCTCCATCGCAAGTTTTGAGGTTCTATGTTTTGTTGATCTTGAATTTTGGGGAGAAGCTTCTAGCTCTTCATTGACATGTTTCATGAATAAGAGCTGTAGAGTTTGAACAAACATTTATATCGGAATTGTGCAAATCGTTTTTTTAAAGACTTCTTATATTCTTATCAAAGACTTTGACTTTAGGGAGTCAAATTGGATCTTGGTCTGCAGTTGTTCTAAGCCAGAGATGGAGTTTAAATGGCTACTTCCACTCGACCGACTGACGTTGTGATTATCGGGCTGTGAGAACAATAGTACCGTGCAGATGTGATGTAACTTTAATGTTTCTCTTACATAAACATAACAATTATAGACAACAACAGTGAGCTGTCAACACTGTGATTGAACTATACTGAGGTACAGCTAAAACCGACCGAGGATAAATACAAGAATAAATGAATAGATCGTCAAACATCCTGATTTTATACAGCGCATTATTCTCCAGTGTCTTTTAACAGATTTATGACACATGATTTCACCATCCGCCACCTTTGGGGAAGATTCCTGATGAAGTTTAACGCTCACTGAGCATTACGGGTTTTAAGGAGCTGTGTTTGTTTCGATGTTGACACTGGTAAACAGTCTGTCTTATTAGTCACAGGCCAAATAAATACAGATGGGAAAATTTGTACAAATTAAATTGTGATCACATGAAAACACTAATGAAATTACACAATAAAAAAAACAAAAGACATGATTGGCTACTTAAAGCTTTATAGACAGATAGATAGATAGATAGATAGATAGATAGATAGATAGATAGATAGATAGATAGATAGATAGATAGATAGATAGATAGATAGATAGATAGATAGATAGATAGATAGATAGATAGATAGTTCATTGCAACACTCTATAATTTCAGTTACTGTAGCAAAAATAAATACAAAATCATTTAGACGTAAAAATAAACTTAAAAATTTGAACCCAGGAATCTTTATACATGACATTCAAAACCAAACCCAAACTGACAACCAAACCCAACCAAAACTCATCTTTTTGCTCCGACCAGAGGAACTTACAGAGTAGAGAAATAGGGAAAAAAAAAAAAAGTGAAAAACAGAAGCATTTCGATAGATTAGCGCTGAAACGGCGCACATGATTGTCCACATAAAAGACGAATCCCCGCATGATTTCCAGCTAAGTCTGGAGCAGAAACAGAACAGTCTCACACACGTGTGGCCCTGCGCTGAAGTTACGCAACAAATCTCTGTCAACACCATCGAGCCCATATGGGATCTACGCAACTGCGGTGAAAACACAACCAAGTATTCACAAACATCGCACCACAAGCTGACCCCACAACCCATGTATAATCGCTTCTCACACCAAAGTCGAGTCCCGACAGAAAGGCCTCGATTATCCACTCTGAGCTTCAGATTTGTTCACGTAAGCAGTGAAGCCACACGTAAAATGAATCGCATATCAACTCAATGAACATTCGTAAGCATAAGTAACGTGCATTTACATCCTCTGAGGATCATAAGAGCTTTGTGAGGACATTTTCACTGTTGGGATTGATCAGTATAAACCGATTGGGGTTTGTGCATTGGATTGTAATTGTCGCCATTTCTTGAGCGCATTTTTATATTTATATTATTTTATATTATTTTATTTTTTTATATATTTTATATTGATCAATTGCATATTATGAGCGTTAAACAAAAAGCATTTCAATTGAAAGTGAAAAAAAGAAAATACATGCAATATTTATTGGAGAGATAAATTAAATGCATTTTTCCTGTCCAAGTAGTGCAGCCCAAATTTTAAATTCATTTTTTTTTTCCTGAATTTTCAAGTTATTCTTCTATTTTCTGTTCAATGTTTTTGCGCAAATTGTTATTTGCTTTAAGAATTTTCTTCTTCAAACATTCATGACAACCACTTGTAATTTTATTACATTATAATACAAATTATATAATTATATATTATATAATTTTATATAATGCCATAGGAGAACATTAAACTGAAAAAAGAAATCTCTGCTTTCTCCAAGGTTCTGTTGATCTTCAGTATTATCTTGAGAGGGTTTCTGTAGACGCAGCAGATTGTATTTTTATTCCGTTTGGATCTGCTAAAGAACCTTGGGATTGCACATTTCCTTCCAGAGTCATTCCTCGTTAATCAAGAGAACAGGAAGAGAGAATAAAACACATCTCAGCCTGAGAAACATTTCACTGGGTCTGTGTGTTTTTCTGGCCGGTCCACTGGAATGCCGACTCACACACAGTCGCAAAGAAACAGTACGAGCCGAGCGAGATCAGCACACGCCATGCGACCCAATCCAAGCCGGAGTCTGGAGTCTGAATCCCCACAGCTCGTGAATCACGTCATCCACCACACGTCACTCCCAGAACTCCACCAGCCTTCGCTAAACCCAACCGTTTGACAAAGAACTGCCTCCTCCTCTGCTAAATTATAGTCCCTGCCACTTACAAACCCAGTCTGTGGCCTTCCATCTAATTGACTTCATGATAAATGAACCCATTCGACCACAAGTGAAACGCTTCTAGAAGACTCAGGCTTGGGTGGAAGCCTCCCTTCGCTTGCCAAGTATTCGCACAGGCCTCAGTGGTCCGCCTAAGCCATTCTATGAAAATATATGACCTGGTGGATTAGGTCCTGGTGAGAGATTGTGCCGCATGGTATGAATGAAGCTTGAGAGCGCCACATGGTTCCCAATTTCAGTTAAAGCCCAATCCAAGTTTGAATGTAGGGAACTAAAAGTAGTACTGGGATGAAATTAGAAAACAGAAATCCTGGAATTCCATACAATGAACACAATGCTTCACTTGGGAATCGAACCCTTTTGGTGCCAACACCAACTCTACTAGATGATGCCATTTCAGAAATGGCGTGTGAGAGCGGCTCATGCTGGTCTGAAACTGTCTGCTCTATCAGAACGTTAAGCTCGAACACTTTTCATGAAAGATAAAAGTTGACATGAGTTGAAACAAGGAAACGCCAAAAGAGTTGATAAAGGTTGATCGATGGAGACTAAAGAAGACGGTGATAATGTAATCTGCGATAATTCACAAAATGAAAGACACGAAGCTGATCTCAGTGGATAAGGACGCGTCTCTAGATCCACTCAAAGCTGACAAGACCTTTCTACGATGAACAATGAGGAGACAAGAAGGCCCATTCAAGCCAATGGGGGGGGAAACGATAAATGAAAAGTGTAACACAAGGGTAAGTATAAAAGTTGAAAAGATGAAGACGAGAAGACGAATCGAAAATGCACGCCAAGGATGTGGAACAACATCTGTAAACTGGTCATTTAAGGATGACCCCATTCAAAGTCAACGGGGGGAAAAAATCAATCAAAAATGTGAAAGTTAAGCAAATGTAAAATGTAAGCATGAAGTTGAATGACGATTCCACAACAAACAGTCGAGAATAGTAGAAAAAGCCATAATAATAAAAGAGTATAGAACAGGAACGTTCTAAGCATATTTCCCAATCCCAAACTGAATAATAATACAAATGTTCAACAAAACCATTCACAAGCCATAAAGCAAAGCTAAACAGCTTACAGTACACTGTTTATACCCAGATTCCTGGCAAAGGACACGGACTAAAAAAAGAAAACGGGCTCAACCAGTGCTCGGGTCGGAAGCCCGTCTTGCCATCTGATTCCCCTCAGCACCATTACGGCTTCTTGAGGAGCCGAGTCACGAGAAGGTCACGCATGGAAGAAACTGATCACAGAGCAGAGCTTGATTCCGACTACCAAAAGCTTGTGCAAATATTGTCCGATGTTTCAAGGTCATTCAAATTGTTCTCAAAACAGAAAGGCAGAGGAACAGAAATGTAGTCAGAACAAGCCAGATGTTCACAATAGGAAACCAGTCCGTGCAAGGCCACACTGACTCTAAAACACTATTTCTGTTTCTGATGAAAGAAAGAGATTCATGGATTACATTATCAGTCTAAACTCTAAAGAGATTATAACTGACAAAACCACTTATCTTAAACTAAATTTACAATTCATGTATTGTCTAATTCTCATCTAATTCTATTGATTTTTCCAACTTCAAGAACAATTAACAAAGAACGAAAACAGAGATAATCTTAAAAAGCTAAAAAAAGAACTGTAAAAAAGATATGAGTGCATAATAATGCAAATATTTTACTATATGATATAGATCATAATCCTGACAGTTACTATACACATATAATCACAACCTGGATGAACGCTGCAAACTATGCGTGCATGTGTGTGTGTGTGCGCGCGCGCGTGTGTGTGTGTGTGTGTGTGTGTGTGTGTGTGTGTGTCTATAGGTGTGTGTGTGTGTGTGTGTGTGTGTGTGTGTGTGTGTGTGTGTTTTGCACACAGAATTCCCTGTGACATCAAAAGTATTTGTAAAAGTAAAAAATAGATAATTAATATAGCATATAGTATAGAAATATAGTAACATATATTATAGTAATATAACTCTGCTGTCTCTCGATTGTTCCAATCTAAAAATACTGGAGGATTTTGAGATTTTTTTTAAATGTAGAAAAATAAAAAACATGGACATAAAGTATTTTCTGATTCCATGTCCATATCTGATTTTCTACACACGCAAAACACACTTTTTGTAGCAATAGAGCCGTCAAAACATTGTTGGAGATCAGTTCCGATTATATTTTCCAATATATCATTGTGTATAACCATGGTAAAGTCTGCAAACGTGTTCTACCCTGATATTGATGAACTATTCAGCATCACAATACACACAAAAGTTCCTCATCGCTCTGCACATGAAATATTATGGAGTTCGAGTGGGAGCAACTTAGCAAATGATGCAAGCAATGTTCTAAAAATAAATCAAACACGGACAGATTTCCAAACAGCTGTTGGGGAGAAACTGATCGGATGAGGAATCTCAGAGCTGATCTCACAAATGGAAAACGCACTGTAACCTCACGAGTCATGACTGACGCAATAACGTGAAGATTTACGCCTGCCTTTAACTGAAGAGTCACGACCAAGATGTGATTCTACCCCATAAACAAAAAGTAAAGAAAATAAATACAACATCGCCGGCATCCCAACTTTTGACTTTCACTGGGAAATCAAAGCACCGAAGACGTACGGTTTATTGTTCTCTCTCTTGTTGTCCTTCTCTAAAAACACCCCCCGAGAAACAGAAAAACCCAGAGAGGAATGTGGAAGCATCTGCTGTGAGAAAGGTTCGAAAATAGTCTGAAAAGAACCACGGTCTTGCTCTAAAACAGTTAGCTTTTATCATTAGCATGTGGCCAGACATGTGGTTCTCATTTTCAGAGCTTAGCAAAAGTGATAATGTTCAGCAATGTTATGGTGGTGGATTTTAACTTCATGGAAATGAGAAAAAACATTTCAGAGAAGCCAAGGTAAGTACCACCATTTGTCATCAACCATGGCTTTGGAATATAAAAACCCAAGATATTTTTTTAGTAAGCGCGCACCTTCGCCACGAGGTTAAACAGACTTTAAGAGCCACATTAAACAAATTCAGACGCTTTTTGGCTCTGAGGAATTTTCAAATCTATTTGCTTTCGCCTGCACTTCTTTGCTGCGTTAAATGCGGAGCAGACGTGGATCCGGAAGACAGCTGGAGGAAGATTTACATTTTTTTGGCTCCATATCAAGGAATTTCGCAGCAATATTGCATTGACGGATAACAAGCTCTTCATAATATTTTTCCTGATAGCACAGAGCTCTCATCTAAAACTACTAAAGGTATTAATAACACTTTGTTCGTTTCTCTTGCCAACACATACCAGTGGAGGAATTTGACTTTTTACACTGAAAGTAACTCATTTGGTATCTGTCAGAATCCTCTAGCAAACACTAGAATCCACTGCCTGAGACGGAGATTCATCTCGATGGTTTTTTTCACCGTGTTCTCAACCAGGCACAGAAAAAGACGTGATGGAAATACAGAGCAAACGCATAAAAGTGAAAGTCAAACAACAAAGAAAGTGGAAACATTTTGACAAAAGATAAGGTAAAAGTAAAAATGGAGAAAAGAAAGAAAGAAAGAAGGAAAGAAACAAAGAAAGAAAGAAAAAAAGAAAACATGTTCAGTGCTAGACAAATAAAAGTAGGAATGCAGAACACAATTTGAATGAAACAAAGATGTTCAGGTCAAGACAGATTTAAGTAGAAATGCAGAATCAGTAGAATAAGTAGAAAAAGAGAGAAGAGATTAAGAGAGAGAAAGAAAAAGGAAGGTGGTAGAAAGAGTGAGAAATAGGTAGGTAGAGAGGGAGAGAGAGAGAGAGAGAGAGAGAGAGAGAGAGAGAGAGAGAGTTATGAAAATTAGGGAAAAGATGAATGAAAGAAACAAAGAAAACATGTTCATTTTTAGAGGGATAAAAGAGAGACAGGAATGTAGAAAAGGATGGGATATGAGTGAAGAAGCAAAGAACGAACAAAGAAACAAAAATAAAGAAAGAAAGCATTTGCAGTGCTAGACAAGATCAAAAGAAAAGAATAAAATAGAATAGAATAGAATAGAATAGAATAGAATAGAATAGAATAGAATAGAATAGAATAGAATAGTCGTAGTCAATAATCTTTATTGTCATTGTATCCCAGAGTCACAATGAAATTATTATTTCTACTCAGTTCATGAAGACAGAGACTCCACAAACTGCAAAGAGATAAGGGAGTTTAAGAGTTAGAAAAAGGAAGCGTCCGACAGTAAGAAAAAGGTAGATAGGGAGAGAGTGAAAAAGTGTGTGTTAGAAAAACAAAGAAAGAAAGATAGAAAAGAACAGTATTGAAGATAAAAGTGTGAAGAGAGATAAAGAAAGAAAAAGGAAAGCAGTGAGGAGAAAACTGTGAGGAGAAAGGAGAGCGTCTACAAAGAAGCACTTGTCGAGCTGCCCAGTGTGAGGGAAACCCGATGCCTCTGCAGATGTGGCCAGATTTATTTAACACCACCAGCCCAGTCCGACAAAACCCACCGTGTCCAGCTTTACACGACTCCACCCTGAACAGCCACCAACCCACCGCCATCCACATCCATTCCTCTCATGTCTCACTCTCCATTCCCAGAACACGGAACTTCAGCCCTTTGTTTGTCTGGAACACGACTACAAGACTTTGCCCGTACCCTCCATAAAGCTCAGCAGAATTGTGATCAGAAGTTTGAGCTTGCTCTGAAGCCGAGCCAAATCAAACATCACAACGGTTGTTTTTACACTCTTTTTGAAAAATGACGACGAAAAAAAAAAAATAAAAAGAATGAGGCAAAATATGTTGGCTTTGCTTTAATCGGAAAACTAATAAATGAAATCCTGTAGAAAAGCGTGCCTGCGGTCAGGTGGAGGTTTCAACAGTGACTCATTGTCTTAAAAGCATGAGAGTAATAAACGTGGCACCGTCTTCATTTCCAGAACAACTCGATGCTGTAAAAATAACCGGTCCGTATGAAGGGCTGCCCCGCATTAGCAGATCCGCATCTTAATTAAAAACAGCGTGCGCTCAAGAGTCTGTCCTCCATATTTTTGTCAACGAAAATCTTTAAATTGCAATTTATCACAATTTTCTGTGAGTTAGAAAAACTACAACAAAGTAACCCCCCCAAAAAAAACATATTTTTCAATTTATATGTTACAATATGTATTAATTAGTCGTATTATTATAAAACTCAATTTTCCAAAAAAAAAAAATGCGTTCGATGTTAGGATTGTCCTTTGTCGCAGGTTTTCCGTGACGAAACTGGTTTGTTTCACAAACATCCTGGTTTATCCACATTGTATATAGTAATTCTTCATCCATCCATCCATCCATCCATCTTCTACCGCTTATCCCATTTTTGGGTCATTGGGAGCTGAAGCCAATCTCAGCAACACACATGCAATTTTCCCAATTCCAATTCACCTAAACTGCAGGTTTTTGGACTGTGGGACAACAGTGGAAGAGTGGCAGAGAGTGGTACAGTGCCAGTTGGAGGATCGAACCCAGACCAGGTTCCTCAACTTTTCTTGAGTCTTCTTCAAGTGTTCTTGAGCGTTCACTGAATCTTGATTCGTCGTAATGACTTTGTACAATTGAGACTCATCAATACGCTCATAGTTTGATTTTCTGGACATTGTAGCAATAACTAGTAGGGATTAAAAGGAGCACATACTGTAGCACTACGTACTAACTGCTAGATTGTAGCCAAACCACTAACACACAAACTTTGCAGGTCAAGCTGTTTTGAACTGACCGATCAAACGTAGGAAAGTACTGAACAAGTTCACACAAAGCTCCAAGGTTCAATAAGCATAATGCATTGCGAGGCTAATCTACCATTATGGACAGGTTGGGAAGTTGTGGCCTAAAATTCATTAGACTTTGCCTTGCTAACAAACGATTACAGGTTCGAATATCAGACTATATTCACAATTGAAGTGTCCTTCAGCAACACACTGAACCATATTTGCTCTCTATCTTTGGCTGTACAAAACGTCTGCAAATTTTCACATTTTGGTTAGTTTGCATTTTCAAGACTTAACAAAACAGATTTTGTTTTCTAGGATCGCATTTGCTGAAAACACTTTCCTTTAAGGAATTCAAACTACAGGAGCCTGTAAACGTAATAGGTGCAATTTATGCATTTAGTTCCGACTGAGGCCAATTTGTATTCACACTTCAAGCTAATTGTGCAAAAGTTGGTTCAGGGCCAGATCAAGACCACCTCAGCCTCAGGGTCTCTGACCTTTGGTTTTCACCAGAGTTTGAGTAATCCCTATTTAATCACCTTTATGAAGTAGACGTTTTAGACTAGTTTATTACAGCAATACCAATCGGTAGAAACCCAGATTTCAGCTGGGATTGGTTTGCTAATCCTTGACACATCTACTCAATTCAATCCAGACAAGTGGCAGATATAGTCAGTGACTGAAGCATTTTACTGTCCATGACTTTACTGTAATACTATCCACTTGGAGTTAAGAGCCTTGTCTGATCTACCGGATCCAAATCCAATCCAACCCAATGCAAATCCAATCATCGTCACCAAATGAGAGTCTTACAAGCCAAACTCTGAGACCATTGCTTCACTTCCCATCTAAATGTGTGTTCTATCTGTTGGCATCTCAAAGGGGGGAGGGAAAGTAGTGACACTTGGGAAGACCTCATACTGGGCTGACCTGACATTGTGTCCAATAGAAAACTAAGAATGGCACCCACTGGTTCAAAATTGTTCAAGGGGGTCATAAAGTCCACCGTGGGGACAAATAAAGGTTAATAATCGTAATTTGTATGTTTTAAGAAGGATTCAAATAGGTTTAAACTAAAGTACACGGCAGACACCCTGAGATTGAGGTGGTTTGGACTTGGCTCCAGACCAACTTGAGTTGTGAATACAAAATGGTCTCAGTCCAAGCCGTTCCATAAATCACTTACTGGGTTTATAGGTTCTTGTAGTTTGAATGGAAAACTAATTTAATTTAATAACCTTTTTTAATAATCTTTTTTATTATGTGCACATTTTTAATAGATTTTTCAAACAGGCCACAATTTCATCAATCAAGCAATTCTCTATCTGGTCTTAACCCGTTCTCCCATTGATCAGATGTAAAACATTCTCCAAGTCAAGAACGCTAGCAACGTTAGCAGGAAACAAACAAAGTCGCCCAACAATAAAGGCTCGGCAATCGTTTTCTCAAGACTCTTAACATATCAATCCAAGCTGCCACTCCATTCATGTTGCCACTCAACCTTCACGCCGTTTAACGCCACATCTGACAGTGAGATCACACAGAAACTGAAAGACCACGGGTGTTAAGTGGAATACTGCAGGGAACTCGGCAGCTAGGAAGATGAATTGAGAGAAGCAGCCAGTTCTGATTTAACAAACCAGCTAAACCAAACAGAAAAAAAATCTCAATCTGGTGGAAAACATGTTCTGAAAACCACGTAAAGCAACAAAAGACATTGTTCTGCAATCATAGAACGAAGCCTTGTTCAGATGCCAAAAACTGAGGCGCTTTTTAAAGTCTGGTTGTTATTCAACCTTTGACCTGTATCTGTTTGGAAGCTTTAACAAGGTGACATTTACAACCATGGCCCATCTCAGGACCTCTTCCATTCCCAACACGTCTACCACTCCCAACAATTCCAATCTCACACAACTTGCTCCAAAGTTCAGATATGGACCTCTTCAAAACATTCCGATAATTTTAAAGACTACAGAGATGGAAATAATTCACCAAGAGCAGTTTGTGTTCTTTTAACTTTCTTCTACGTCAACATAACCAAGAAAACAAAGCTTTGCGATCTGAAAATAAAATCTTAAACAATATTATCATTACATTAAAAACCAAGTCCCCAATAAGACGTTTATATTGCAATTAAATGTAAAATGCAATTTAAAATCCAACTGAGCTTTAACAGTTTTTTTCCCCAACACAAGTCTCATATTAACTCCAAGATTC
This sequence comes from Paedocypris sp. Pulau Singkep, assembly GCA_017309775.1. Lineage (NCBI taxonomy): Eukaryota > Metazoa > Chordata > Actinopteri > Cypriniformes > Paedocypris > Paedocypris sp. Pulau Singkep. Next base: position 18,989,562 of record MU204204.1, read on the forward strand.
ACATGCAATCATGACTGGAAGTAATGTGTGAAATGTTCGGAGCTTGTGGAAAGCAAACAGAGCGCTGTTTTTTTTTTACTCTTTTAACATCTTTTTTTATGAGAAAGTAAATGTCTCTGGTGAACAAGGAGCCATTCATCCGTGGAATTATCTGAGCTTCTCCGACCGGTGCTTAACAGGGACATCTGCCATTACGCTCCTCCATCGAGAGGCTGTGGGAGATTCTACATCTTTATAGACATGTGATGTATGTCCAAATAACATTTCTCCACCGTACACAACCCGGAGAATGGCAACAGAGGAGGCCATAGTGCATCTCCGGATTTGTTGACAAGGAAAAGGCGAGGAAAGAATCACTTCTTTTACAGCTTGATGTTAAATATTTTTCAGCTCATTCTTGAGGGCCAGATGATCTTTGTAACTGGCTGGAAGTTTTCATGTCCACTTGATGAGTCACTCATTGCTGCTGTCAGGAACATGTGCATGAAGCCATCTGGACACGGTGATGGCCCTGCTCACCCCCTGACACAAATCCAAACCTTCCGCTCGGATGATCTCAGCTGAGACCCTGTCGCAACTCAAGACGCCTTTGTGCTGACCACTGAAAATTAGTCACCCTTGCTTGCACAAAAATCTGCATGAGATGGACTCGGTGAACTAGATTTTCCTCGGCCTTGGGAATGTAATCAAACGGGATTGTTTTACTAGATGAATTGAGAATGATACGAGTCGTTGACTTTAAAGTAAATAAAGTAAAGGCAAATTCCAAAATGTCACTTTTCTTCTTGCGAAACCTTTGCGACAAACCAGGCGTCAACGTTAAATTGCCATGCGCAGCTTTGTACAGTGTTTTACTAAGGGGCAAATGTGGCTACAAATAAAGGTCACAAAGTACAAAATATCCAAAACGCCATTTGTCAATTGAACTACAGTATACGTTTAAAATAAACTTTTTTCACTTGTTTAAGTTAACTCAAATAGATTTAAAGAGTAAGAGGAAAAAAAAAAGAAAAATGAGGGAAAGAAAGAAAGACAGACAGAAAAAAAGATAGAAAGAAAGATAAAAAGAACGAAAGGAAGACAGAAAAAAAGGAAAGTGGGGAAAAAAGACAGAAATGGCAAGAGAGAAAGAAAGAAAGAAAGAAAGATACTATAAACTCAACATACTAAATTATGTTTAGTCAACTTTAAATACCATTTAGTTCTACTTCATTTACAAAACTTTCCTTTCAGCCTATTTTTGCAAATTTCTAAGAAATCTGAAACAATAAAGAAAGAAAGGCCAATGTAGACTCAACCATCTAAATTACATTTAGTCAACTTTAAAAATAATGCTTTTCTTCGTAATTCAGAACGAAATTTCGCAAATTTCCAAGATGACTGAACATTCTATTGTCTGGAGCGTATCAATGGTCTTTACATGTTATGGAACAGCACGACCGAGACCTGCACCCGATCAACTCTTGGGAGCATAAGACGAGACTACAGGGTGTTGGTTTAGCCCCATACAATGAAGCCTACAATAGCAACAAAACGGCTTTAAGCCATTCTGAATTAAATCTTCCCAAATGATTATATTTCTACAGAAAGTCATTTCTCAAGTCAACATAATTAAAAATACGCTCCCGCCTGAGGCTCCCGGGTAAAGCAAGACTACAATTCAATCTCAATAACCGCAATATTACGTCAAGTGTCAGTGACAAACAAGCGGAGCATTATTTTACTCTTTCAAATGGCAGCAACATTATTAAACCGGCCTTAAAAGTGACAATAAATCTGCTGGAGGATGTTTAAAGGTTCTCTCGTGAACACATGATCCAAACAGATTGCATATATAGGGTGGGAACAACTTTTCATTGTGAATGAGAGTTTCTGACTATAAATTTTAAATGTCTACTCAATAGGCTGACCTAGGGCTTTGTGCCTCATGTTTCATTTGCGTTCGCATCCTCTGGCACGCATGAGTCTAGCTTAATTGCTCACAAAGTCAAAAAGCGTGTTTTAGGTGTGACTTCACATTTTTTGGATTTTCATCCAAAAAGAAATACAGAGTAGGCTGATCGGCCAATTTATTTGATTATTGATGATTTGAAGAGTAAAAAATCTTCAAGACTTACATTTTCAAACATTCCCTTACAAAGAGAATCCACTCCTTAGATAATCTTCTCTATTAAGACCTTTAACAGGCAGGAAGGAACAACCTCACATAGTAAAAACCATAGTGAAATCCAACCTGAGCCTCATTCTGAAGAGCAGTAGACGGATTGATGGTGATATATTGTCATTGTTTAAGATTAATTGCTTCAATGTATCCTCGTTATAAAGCAACAGTTAATGTAAAAATGTTTATGCTATATTTTATAGTTTAAATAACTGCAAGCAACACATGCAAGCTTCTCATTGGCTCACCCAAGAAACAAGCTCATTTGATGATTTGGACCTGCTGATTCTTTTTCCTCTTTATTAAGCACTTTCCTCTTAACGTTCACTCTTCATGTGCTGTTCACCGAAATGGAATTTGATCACTTCATGTGTTGAGATTCAAATGAACTTGACTCCATTAAAACCGCAAACCAATTGAACCAATTCTCATAAAATAAATGTGAATTATCGTTTTTTCTAATCCTTTATAAAAGCCAAAAATTCCAAGCCTCATGATTGATTTTTTACAGTGTACCAGTCTGGGATTCAAACCTCCAACTTTTTGGTCACAGGTCTCAACCACTATGCCACTGCACATCTGTTGGCGATCCAAAAATATCTACACTAAAGCAGTGATGGAAATCTACTAAAATCGTTATTGATTTTGTCATTGTGCATCCTAAAATTACCGTTGATCACACAAACATGCCAAAACCCAATTTTCTAGGGCGAAACAGAAGTTGGCTCCAAACACTCCAAAGCTTTTACCTTTCTCAGGCCTCTTCCTCCAAGTAAGACACACTAGCCCATTCCTGCTGTAGACATTTACCAATCCGGGACTCTTACGTCCTCTAGCAAGGCCAGTTTAGTGCTCTTAAGTCACAAGGCGCCAACTGCATTAGTGTCGCCATTGGTGGCTCAATCTAGCCATTGTCTTAAACGTAATGCATCTGGGGAGAAACGGAGAGTTTGTGGCTAGTGTTGTGCGTGTGGCGGCTCATAAAGTTAAAGCGTCGATGTAAAATACACTGTAAAGTTTCATTATTATTACTGTCAGGTAGTTAGTGCTCAAAGAGAAAACAAAAACAGAGCAATATAAGCTCCAGTAGGATTTGCAATTCTATTTATTTAAAAACTGCTTTTTATTTATTTTTTTTATTTCTACATATTTTATAATATAACTTTTATTTTATTAAAATTACATATTATTTCTAAAAATATATATAATTTAGTATTTCTCAGTATGTGATGCCACTGCCTATCTATCTACCTATATATTTATATATGCCTGTCTTTATGTCTATCTATCTATCTATCTATCTATCTATCTATCTATCTATCTATCTATCTATCTATCTATCTATGTATCTATCTATCTATCTATCTATCTATCTATCTATCTATCTATCTATCTATCTATCTATCTATCTATCTATCTATCTCTCTGTCTGTCTGTCTGTCTGTCTGTCTGTCTATCTATCTACGTATCAATCTATCTAATGAATAAACATTTCTGTTATAAAGAAAATACAATTTTATGTACATTATGCCTCAAAATATTATGTGTATAATTTAAAAGTCTTATAATGTTTAAAAAATATAATCACATTTTAAACATTTTAAAAGGACTCAAATGCTGTATCAAAGAAAGTTAAAATGCAAATTCAGCCAGATGTTATCGTTTTGATGGAATGGGTTATAAACCAGCACCTTAACACTAATTAACCAAAAAACAAAAAAAACTTTGTCTTGTGTTTCTTGTCTTGTGTTCACTGTTTTTGTTGACTGTCTGTTCTGTCTAGTAAGTTTCCTTATATAGTCTGTATTGACATCTACTGTAGCCTATTGTAGACAAATTGCTTCACTTGCTCCTCTTTTTGTAAGTCGCTTTGGATAAAAGCGTCTGCCAAATGACTGTAAAGTAAAAGTAAAAGTAAAGTAAACCAACGGAATCAGATAAAGCAGAGCAATATCTTAACAGAACAACAGCTCGCTTCCTGGTGACATTAGAACAAGCTACATCTGAGTCAGGTCATTCGCTGCGACACACTTGAGTTACGCGGCGTGATGAAAGACGCCTTTGTGGAGCTGACGTTCTGTGCACGCTCAGAAGTGACCACCAGGTTCTTAAAACAGTCCGATTTTGTTCCGAGGTAAAAAGAGAACTTTCTGATCTGGTCTTGCAAAATACACGACTGAGCATTTTTTCTTGTTGAACTGAATGTCATGCAATGTCATTTGAATTGAATGCAATGTAATGCATCTAATCTGTGCCAAGACTTCAAAAATTCAGACAAAAGTTTCTTTATAATAAAATATTATATTAAATTATATAATACATTTCCGTAATCTTGGGGATTTAAACGACGTCATTTCAAGATGGCGGCTCTTCGGGAGGAAAAAAAGGTGTTTAAATATGTACGTGCAAATGCAATAATGATAAAAATTTATTTCTTTTATTTTTTAGATTTAAAGACCCTCAAGTTCTCCTCAAGGTCGTCGTACAGAAAAGGAAAACACACACACTTCGGCCGGCAGAATACTCCAGCGTCCACTCCCATCCCAGTACCCCCCCCCCCCACTTATACAACACAATTCACCAGAAACGCACTTTTCGTTGGACTGTAGAAGGTAACTGGAGACCCGGAGGAAACCCACACAAGCACGCATGAAGATGCCAACTCAGCACAGAAAGGCTGTAGATGGCCTCACACATCGAGTAAAATACTGAGTCTTCTTGCTGTAGGGCAACAGCGCTACCCACTGCTCCACCCGTATGGCTCAGTTCGATTGAGTTTAGTTCAAATCAATGCGACCTACCTCCATGATCCTGTCGTGAATCTGCAAACCTCCCTCTTTGTCAGCCGCTCCATTTTCAACAATCTTTGACACAAAAATTCCTTCATTTGAGCTGTCGTCATTATTATCCTACAAGCCAAAAAAAGGAAAGTCAGTGATCAATTTGGCCGTATAAGAATGTGCTTAGATTTCATTTAAAAAAGGTTCCAAAATTAGGCTAAATTAAAAAATATGCAATTCGTAGAAGTATCCCGATGCAAGACTTTTGAAACATTAACACAATCTAACACACACACACACACACACACACACATTAAACAGACACATTTTAGCTAACTATTCAAGCACAAACTGTGTAGCTGCAGTGTAAGTCTTACAATTAACACAAACTCAATATCAATGTCATGAAAACACAACCGGGGCAGGACGTTTGCAACTAAACTTTGTGAAAAACATTGTTAAACTTCCTCTCAACCACATCAAGCGGCATTAACTCCATGTGCCGTGTTGTGTGACACTGCTGTAATTTTTTATGGAATTCTTGGGAAACCGCAGGAAGTCAAACTGTGAACTCCGCAGTTAATTACTGTGAAACTTTCCCTCAAAACATCCTTGTTTACTAGTGGATCGGAAATATATACGCGTGCACGCATTACCGTAATATTCAGAATATAAGTTGCCCCAATAATACACAATTTCTCATATGAATTGGTCAGATATTAAACAGCTGATTATTATGTGCACTATATAAAATTATTATTGTTTTTTTTTTTCAAGTTTAATATTCACATTATTGAATCTTAAATTTAAGATTTTCAAATGATTGAGATCATTTGAGTTCACCTTGTGGTCTGAGAAAATATGGTAATGTATATTTTCTGCATATTTTCTTGAACAAGCACCATGATCTCGTAAGGTCACTAAGTTGTAGTAGTGTGAGCTCCACAAGGTTGGAAACAGACTTGAGGTGGAAGGAACCGGGTCAGCTGGCGTGTCAACCATTTGCTAGGGAGGGGTCATGGCCACGTTGAAGTAGTTGCTAAGAGACGGAGCCATTTGCGTCCTTCATTACGGACCCACCCCATACACACATGTCCGCATGATCTCACAGTGGCAGCAGAACGTTTTTTATCAGTAACGGAGCCTGACTCGTTTGAAAATAATATGATCATGTTGTGACAAAGCTCCTTCTGTTTTCCAGACAATCTTTTGGCATTTCTAGAAGCTGTTTTTTTTTGTTTTTTTTTACGAATCTGTCTCTTGGAACGTGCGTCATTTCTATTCCAGACAGACCACAGGAATGATTCTTAAAGAGAGGTTGGTGTTCATTCACACCCTTATGGACACCACAACTACCACTTCAGGGTGGGCCGACGTACCAAAGTGAAACTGAATATGAACGATAGAATTCTTAATTAAAATATATTTGACTGTTTTATCCAAAACAATTTGTCTTGTTTGTGGACACCAGTACAGTATCAGTCTAGAATTCGAACCTGCAACCTTTTCTTCTATATCTTAATCTTTCTACCACTAAGCCACAGTTCTCTAGTAGTAGTTTCATCTAAAAGAGATGTCCAAACCAGCCTGACAGATTCTATTGCTTTTAAATGTGCATGGGTCACATTCAAGAGCGGAGATATCTTTAAAATAGGTGAAAATAAATCATGGGATGCCGGCGTGGACAACCTTGGGCCAGACCCAGAAGCAGTTAGTGACCGATAAGATGGTGTGAGGGAAATGAGGCACAACTTACCGCACATGGCCTTCCTCCAACAATGTTGAAGCCTAAAGATCCAGATTCACGATGGAGTACAGCCATGACATTTTTGGCCTCACCACTCTGCAAAAATAAAATTAGATTTATGAACAAAGCATATATATTTAAATAATAACAATTATCTATGACAGATTATAAAGTATTAAATATAACATGGAATAACACTGGGATGAAAGTTACTTAGTAACGTTACAGCAGTGATCAGTGATGGGTTCAAATTTAGACCAATCAAACGCCTTCATTTCCTGAATTCGTTTCCGTTGAGTTTTTATAGAGATGACACAGGCATGTGTGAGATTAAAAACACATGTCTCTCAATCGTACTGTTCTATATTCATTCGACTAAATCGAATCTGTGGCTCTATGGGTGGTTGACATTCGTCCGGTCTGGAATTTGGATCACAGACCACTTCGTTTCAACCTGGTCCTGATGTAAACGGCCCTCATCCGCATCCTCAGCCAATCGTAGCCATCCAGCATTACTGTACTGTCACGTCTGGGCGGGTCGCGGCTCTTCTTGTCCCGACTAGGATTCATATCGCAACACATTCTTTTGTAGTAACTCTCTTTTTTATTGTGCAACTCGCCGTTTAATAAAAAAAAGCTCTAGAAAAGACGTCAAATCAACATGGTGTTAGTAACGGCAGATGTCATGCTTTCATTTCTACAGAAAGCTGAAGGTTGTTCAACAAACTGCATAGCTGGAACAGTTATTGCCGTTTTATCGCCAATTTATCACGGATGCAACATAATCGCCCTCTTACATGTGAAGCATAACAGCTTGATTACATTTAGCAAAAACGTATTTCTTTGGGGATTTTTGGCTTAAACAATATAAAAATGCAATTTGATAAAACACAAACATTCTTCAATTTATACATTAATCTACTCATTATCTGAACATCTTTTTACATTTCTGGGTTAGGTGGAGTTCAAGATAACTCTGGATTAGAAGGCGGGGCACATAATCTGGATTGGTGGCTGACCAATTGCAGAACAGGACACACATTCACGTTCTCACTCACACTAATGGACAATTTTGTCTGTCTGTCTGTCTGTCCATCCGTTCGTCTCTATCTATCTATCTATCTATCTATCTATCTATCTATCTATCTATCTATCTATCTATCTATCTGTCTATCTGTCTGTCTGTCTGTCTATCTATCTATCTATCTATCTATCTATCTATCTATCAATCTATCAATCAATCTATCTATCTATCTATCTATCTATCTATCTATCTATCTATCTATCTATCTATCTATCTCTCTCTCTCTCCCTCTGTCTGTCTGTCTATCCATCCATCCATCCATCCATCCATCCATCCATCCATTCATCCATTCATCCATCCATCTCTCTGTCTCTGTTAAAAATATATTTTGGATTTTACATTTACATTTTTAACCATTTTGTGTCTGCTTGAAAGCCACTAGCTCGTTCCTGTCCACCATGGTTTTCTTTTGGCCGCAAGGCTTAACCACAAAGACGCACCTGCCACAGTCATTAAACATCTTGTTCTGCCAATCTATATAATTCGTCCTGGCTTAAACCACCTTGGGGAAAAAAAGCTGTCAAGTGACCAGTGGCTTTAAGGGTTAAGGCCTTGTTCCCTCGTCTTTCGCCAGAGAATATTAATACATTTGCAGCGAATAGCTTCCTCAACAGATGAACAACAGAGCGTGGAGAAACGAGAGCTGTCAGCATAACAACCGTCCCCTTATGAAGTGTGGCATTGCTCGGGATAAGCGATTTAAGCAGCTGACATTTTTGTGTACCACAGAACACAGCGGCTAAATATAATACAGACATCAACAGCATGTACAGTGCCCTCTGCTATTTTATGAAACACACGAATCCTCGTGAGGAATGCTCCTCGCTGGCCCGGGTCATGGGAACCAGTCCAGTCGATCTAGAGGAAACAACCATACAACCTAAAATAAATTCACATCACGGTTTCGATTTCTTTACCGCACATATAAAAACAAAATAAAACCTGTAAAAAATGCGAATACAAGAACCGAAGATGATTTTCTAAAAAAAAATCACAAAAAAAAAAAGAAAACAATGTGTACTAGGAGTAAGCGATACATTTGCATTAATTTATTTTTTATTTTTTATTTATATTAAATTTTTATTTAATTTTTTTATTTTTTATTAAAGTTAAAACTGGTGAAAACTGGAACAAAAATGTAGCAAAGTTTAAAAAGAAACGGTTGTGTTGCTTTTTTTTAAATGTGTGTTACATTGTTTTAGTGTGTTTTGCTCTTGTTTGACACTTTCCCAGACTGATTCTGTAATCAAACACAGAAACACCTTCACATTTGACATTGTATTACTCTGTAGCTGCAGCCAAAGTTGGAAACAACTGGAATCAGTTTAGTGCACATTTGTCTTTACGCTGAATTTGTCTTTACGTTTTATGAACAAATTCCGTCAAAGATTTCAGTTGTTGTTCACAGTTGCAGTTGTTTTATTTCCAGGCCAATGTTGATATTGTGTCGCTGTGTAGCTGCAGCCAAAGGTGGAAACGACTCGAATCAGACTAGTGCACATTTTTCTTTATTTTTTATGAGCTAATTTTGTGAAAGCAGCAACAGATTTATCTTCCAAATTGTTCACAACGGATTCTTTATTAAAACTTGAGTAAACAGAGTAAACCAACTTTAATCTACAGAGAATGTGTCGCTCATTCAAACTGCAGAGGTCAAGTTGATACACCTGTTATTTTTTTGTTAGTAGAAGTTAAATTCTGGGTTTTTATTTTAAACATAGTTAATTTATTGTTGCGATCATGTTAAAAAAAAATTGATACATTTTATAACAGCACCGCTTTGTTAATAACAAGATCGCCTTTGTTGGGAAAATTGCCGTTGTTGTTCGATATTCTCCGTTGCCGGTTACTCAAACATGCAAATAAACCGCAAATCCGATGAAGCATCAACAGCCCAGGATTCGAGAGACAGGCCCAAGCATGCAGACGTCAGCTCCCCATCGCCTCCCAGCATCTACTCGCTCTGCGACACTTCAACTCCCTTGACTGATGAACCATGTGATGATGACAACAAGAGAGACTCGGTTCCCCTGCAGGAAGGCAGTCACTGGCACTAAGACATCATTCAGGCCTCGTAAACACGCTCGCTCACTATGAGGTTGCTTTAGGATCTCACGCTCCTTCATATAGTGGTCAAGGGAGGTTATCTGTCACTAGTCGCTGACATTTCTCCATGCTTGGTTGGCGCCGTGAGGTGAGAACGTGAGATCTTTTTTTGAAGGGCGAACTGCACTAATTTGGTTTTATCCGTCAAGTATTTCCAACTCATTTTGGATTGTAGTGAAATTCCCCCGTCCGCATTCGAAGCGAACGTGACAGGCTTAATGGTTTTCCTTTTAAATACCGTATATACACACTTTTATCTAATAGCATGTTTCGCTAATTGTCACGGCTTGTGATACTTGAGTAAAGTAGGTTTTTGAAAGGAATACTTCGACTGTGCCTCTGGGCCATTTCCAGGCCTGCATTTTGTGTCTAGAACTTTTCAACACAACTCGGGCTGAACAGATTTTTCATGGTCAAGTAGTCTCAAAACACGTTGGAAGGGAAACGCCACATCTGAACGTGGACACAGTGGAACTATTTACAAAAATGTTTCCAATTAGCCTGAAATGCTTGCTGCGAGTTAGTGCATAACAGCAATAGACTCCATCTATACAACTGATGAATTGTCTTTGGTCAAATTGAAAATATGGCGAAAAAAACATTGTGAATGGATTCAATTATCAATTTTTCACTGCAGTTCAGTCCAACAAAATATTCCTGCTCCAGATATCAGTCTGTGTGTGACTGTTAGCCAATATAGTACACACACACACACACACACACACACACACACACACACAGAGTAATAATCATTATCATCTGTTGGTGTCTGTTGCAGTCTAAAACACTTATACTTCACTATAAATTGCACCTTCTAAAAAACTAGAGCTACAAAATGAGAAAAGCCATTTGATAAGCATGTTTAATAAAAATGAGATTATTTAACAGATTTTTTTTTAATGTCATAAAATACTAAAATATTTACACAATTACACAAAAAAACAGAATGGATCAAGAAAAGTAGCCAAAAACGGAAAACAAAAAGGGCAAATAAAGCTTAATTGTTTAAATTATGTGATTACTGTATTTATGTATGTATGTATACAAACATAAATACATACACACATACATACATACATGCATGCATACATATACAGTATACATACATACATACATACACACATACATGCATACATGCATACATACATACATACATACATACAATGTAGTTCCACTGTCACGCTGACACTTCACTTTTCACACAAATCCCTTTACATTCGAACACTTTAAAACTTTTTGATTGCTTTAGACTTTTTGGTCACTTTGTTCACTTTACCAACCCACCTTGCAGTTTTGTGTATATTTGTAATGTATTTTATTGTATTGCATTTTGTATTGTATTTTACATCATATTCTGTTTGATTTTAATATATTTTGTATTGTATTGCATTTTACTTTTATTTAGTTTAATGCCCCCCATGTTTCAATGCTGGACGACTGGAAAGTTCATTTTACTGCATGTCATACTATGTACGTATGAATATGTACGTGATAAATACAGTTTGAATTTGTACAGTACAGTACAGTACAGTACAGTACGGTAAGGTATGGTATGATATGATATGATATGATATGATATGATATGATATGATATGATATGATATGATATGATATGATATGATATGATACGATATGATATGATATGTTATGATGTGGTGTGGTATGGCATGTCATGTCATGGCATGGCACAGCAAAGTATGGTATGGTATGGTATGGTATGGTATGGTATGGTACAGTATGGTATTTGTGGGATACATATAGACAGTACGGAGGAATATGAGAGAAAGAGAGTTGCCATTCGAGCCTTACCTTACATGGAGGAGAGAGACTCTTTGACAGCGAGTCGATCCTGGCGCTGTACTCGGTGAACTTCTTCTGGTACTTGAGCGCCGTCATCTGCAGCTCGTTGTGGACCGCCGAGAGCTGAGCGAAGAGCGCCTTCTCTCGCTTGCTCGCCCGCAGAGCTTGTCTCTTCAGCTCCTTGTCCAGCCCGAGCACTTTGCCCTGCAGCGCGGCGTTGTGCGCCTGGAGCGCGCTCACACAGCAGTGCTCGCGGCTCTTCTGCTCCTGGTGAGTGAGCATCAGCCCGCATCCGCTCGCGCAGATCCCGACCGCGCGGTGCTCGCACGACTCCCGCATGTGCGCGTCCATGTCCTTGAGGTTCAACACCTCCACGCAGCCCTTATTCCTGCATTTGGCCGGAGAGTAGTCGCACATCTCCGCGTGCTCCGCCAGATGCTGCAGCTTGACGACCTTCTCGCAGCCCCGCGCCTGGTTGTCACACTTAATGTCCAGCTTCAGAATGAGGTTTTTCAGGGGCAGGACGTGGTTGAGCTCCTTGGTGGATATCCGTTGGCATTTCACCGGGCAGCTGCCCTGCTGAACCACCCAGGGCAGCACGCAGCCGGCGCAGAAGACGTGACCGCACGGGGTGGTCAGCGGGTCCTCCAGAACTTTATTACACAAGTTGCATTTGAAGTCTGGCTCCACGGATCCCTTAAAACGATCCAACTCGAATCCCATGGTGGAGGAGAAGCCAATCCAAAGCGGAGTCGGGGGCTTCGAGCAGGGGTGGGGGGAAAAAAGAAAGGGGTTTGGGTCGCTCTTCCAACTAAGTCATTAGAAGAGCGGTGAGGAACTAGTCCGAGCACTTCTTCTTCTTCTCCCGACTGAACAAATTGACGCAGAGTGAGTGACTTCCTTTGGGGGGAGAGAAGTGCTGCTGATTTCGGTCGGTACCGTAACACGCGGAAGAACTGCGCACGCAACAAGTTGTTGCCAAAGCGCGGAAAGTTTTCATTCGTGAATCGTGTTGTGACTTCGGCCTAAAGCATTTAAAAATGTAACAGAAAACTTAATATATATCACTATCAGTGTTTTTTTTTTTAACTGGTTGGAGGCTTGAAAGGATTGTGTTTATGCATGCGCGCGCGTGCACGCGGAGATCGGGCGCGCGCTTCCTATCAAACTCATACACATGTTAAAAACAACCCACCTAAGTCATGCTTTCAATTCTGGTGTTATTGAAACTTTGGGAATCGAACCCACGATCCTTGTTGCCAACACTAGTTCTGCCTATTCAACCGTAATGGCAATTTATATTATCCAAAACACAAACTATCTTAAAGCTAGGCACAACATTTATTGAAGTAGTTTGAAGTAGTTTTCATGTTTGTGTAAACGTAGCTTGAATATATTGTTTTTGCTTTGTTTATCGTGTTAATTAATGTTTACATTTAACTTTTATTTTAACATTTAATGTTAGAAATTAGGAAGCATTTTTAAACAGTACTAGAGTTAAATCTGTAAAAGTAAAACTGGTTTGGCGGACATGCATTTTAATATATTTAGGCAAAGTAGCTGAGAAACATGAATTACGAAGCCCTGAAGCTAAAGACGCTTCTTCACATACTGAGTTTGCATGAGTGCTCAATAATGCCTCATAGGGGGGAAATAATGATCTGTCTGAACAATTTCCTGATAAGCAAACAGGAGCTTGTGAGCGTATGATTTGGCCAAAAATGTGTATTTTTCTTCTCTGTATTATGTTTGAGAAGCTCAAAAACAGCTCATTTAAATAAGGACATTTTCCATCTCGGTAGGAAGTAGCCGGATCATAAAAGCATTTGAATTGTAAATGACTGAGAGCCAGAGACAGGGTCACCGCAGCGAGGGGACAAGAAAGGCCTACTTTTCAGATTAACTATCCTTTGTGAACGGCGTTTGTCTCTCGTGCTATTGCCGAGTGATATGTTGATGAAAAAGTCTTTGGTTTCTCAGAGTGTTTTCGGTGAAATCAGACTTTACTGCTCCAGACCTTATTGATACAAAACATCTCCATCCATGAGTATTAGGGACATCAGATGTTAAGGTCAAATTGTTGTTGTGTGCATCTCTTGTTTTTTGTTGTTGTTGTTTTTTTAATAATAATCAGGAGGTGTGGGAGGGTATAAATCATGTAGATTTTTACAAAAGTTTGTGGTAAACTTACTTAGAAGGCATAGCTTTTCAGTGTTTTACTTAATAAATGTGCCATTTAGATTGAATATAAAGCAATGTTTTTTTTTTTATTGAATGGACACATCTGTCCGGCTGCCACTATTTCTCAATTGTTCATGAACTCCATTTCCCAGAATCCTCTGTGTGACATTACATCATTGGCTTCAGGTGTTGTTTATTTCAGTTTATGTGCATAAAACACTTTGTCAGTTATTGTATATAGTTTCTTGTCTGTTTTTACACAGAGTATTCAATTATCGTTACCGGTAATGCAGCTTTTCATTGTACATAAAAGTAACTTTATATTAAGTAATTATAAATTGTAATTGTAAAATAGAAAGGTTATTGCTATTGAAAAAGTAGTTCTTTCTCCGTGTATTATTAAAAATATTGATTAGATGTCAAGTTTTACACAGAAAAAATATGTTTGTCTGATAGTTGCACATGTTGCAGTGCTGACTGTGTATGTTTTAAAAATGTACAGAGACGTGCTGGACACGTGTGAACTTCTCTAGTACAAATTGTTTTGTTCACGACTGTCATTGTAGCTCGACAAGCGCATTAAGATTGATGTTTCTGCGATTGGAAATAAGCCAAACGCAGTCATCACCTCCGCGCAAAGGCGATAATATGACAAGTCCATGAGGGAAATGCGGGAATGGGACGTTTTTTAACAAACAATTGCCTTTCATGTTTCTTTTCATCCCATGTTGCTAGTTTTTAAGCTTTATGTTCTTAATTAGCCTAAAGTTATCACAATTGTCCCTTAAAGATGGTCTCGTCGTTCTCATGTGCGTGTGTGTGTGTGAGTGAGTGTGTGTGTGTGTTGTTGCATGTGTTTACGACCATGTGAGTGAAAACTAAGTGAAAAGAAACTGGACTTAGTTATCCATTCGTTTAATTTTATTAGGCCTGTGGTCATCCGTCTTTGACCCCAATTGTAGACCATTAGTGGTAAACCCACAATGTCTCCACCTCTGGTTATAACACAGATGTTTTCAATACTCGCTGCCTTTCCTCCGACATTCCCTTTATTTTTTTTATTCCGGTCTCAGGTAAAACCTGGCACTGGCCTGTTAAGGTTTCGAGGCGTCCGATTCCACACGGCTACAGTTTAGCATGTGTTAGGTGAACTCTTGTGAGCGTGAGACGAGTCCGTGCGGATCTTGTTGTTTGGAGTGAAGGGACGCGCCTCGGCAGCACATGCAAGGCCACGCTTGTCTTCTGGAGCATGATGATGACAGACGACTTTAACAAAACGCCATGCGACAGCAGTCGCCTCTCATCTGCATTTCTGCCTTTATGCGCAAACGTGTCGAGTCGGCTGCTCTTTAACGTTTGTTCCTCAGTTTTAGATAAAGGATGAAAAGATTCTTATTCATTTCTGTTGTGCAGTTCAACTTTTCCATCTATCTGTCTGTCTGTCAGTCTGTCCATATTTCTATCTATCTATCTATCTATCTATCTATCTATCTATCTATCTATCTATCTATCTATCTATCTATCTATCTATCTATCTATCTATCTATCTATCTATCTATCTATCTATCTATCTATCTATCTATTTCTCTCTGTATCTATCCATCCATCTATCAATATATATATATATATATATAGTACATCAGCCCATATCTATCTATCTATCTATCTATCTATCTATCTATCTATCTATCTATCTATCTATCTATCTATCTATCTATCTATCTATCTATCTATCTATCTATCTATCTATCTATCTATC
>MU204204.1:19029937-19060573 GCA_017309775.1 Paedocypris sp. Pulau Singkep
CATTTTTTTTACTTTTTTAAACTGCTGACTAATGTGACCTTATTCAACCCTAGATTTCACGTGGATTCACTTGTGCCAGAATTGCCAAGCAACCCTTTGGACACGAATGTCGAATCTCTAATCTGCTTTCCAAATCGAGGCAATCCTTCTTAGACCGTTCGAATCATATATTTCATCTTTTCCGCTTCTACTGAAGGCTTTCTGCTGTTTCGATGCAGTTGCAGTCTGTCTTCCCGAGTTCCATTCACGTGGAAATGAATGTCTTGAGCAACCGCAGTCCTATTGATCTGATGCGAGCTCATTCATGCCAGTCTTTTATTCTGTACCTGTCCTATTGTGGTTTTCATCCTTCTATTTGAAAAGTTTGCCGAGTATCAATGCCATTAAGACATCATGAGTCTGGAGATATCAGACACTAGCCAACTGTGACTGGAGATATTGTGCAACGGAAAATATTGTAGAATGAAAATCGCTGGCCGGTTAAACTGGTGTGCCAGTGAAAAATGCAGTAAAAAATAACAAATAATAAAACTGATATTGCTTTTCTGGAGCTTATTCAGTAGAGCTAGTTTTAACATGAAGGTCATGGGTTTGATTCTCAATAGAAGCCGGATGCTTGTTCTAGAAAAAAAAGTTGGCACGTCTACCATATCCTATAAATAAAAAAATATATATAAATTGACTTTTTGTACTATGGACTACTTACCAAGACTCCTATGTGTTTCCTCAGCAACAAGGCCTGTCAATTTATATCACAGTGTGTGCATCCCATTATCAGAGATATAAAGAGTATCTGAAAAACATACTGAGTAAAAGTACAGATGCCTTACTGTAAAAATGGCCCCATTATAAGTTACAAGCGACCAATTCCAAGAAGACTTGAATAAACGTTGTTAAGTATCCAATAATAATAATAATAATAATAATAATAATAATAAAAAACATGTATTTTACATGTATGTATTTAAAAAAAAAAAAAAACACCAAGCAATGTGAAGAAACAAGAAACTTTTTATCCATGAGATTTTCTAATATAGAAATGAAATTTAACACCTCACTATTTCAAAATGACAGAACAAAAAATATAAAAAAAAATCAATGAAATATAACATATTTCAACAAAATATTACCTGCTTGTGTTGTAGTCATTTACCGTGTGGCAACTGAGGCATGTCATACAAGAGTCGCATGTCTTGTCATTTTTATACACTTGTGGGGACCTCAGAATCCCCTGTGAGTGCGATCACCCCACCTATAGGAAACGCACTGCGTCCTACAAATCTCCGACAAGAGCGCTAGTCACCACAAGCTGACCGACATTTTACAGATCACACTATGTTGCGGAGGCGGCGTTGGACCATGACATCTGCTGGAGAGTCCCCCGCCCCATCCCACCCCATCCCACCCCATCCACCCCATCCCCGAGCTGCAGAGTACTGTGGCATATTGGCAAATGCAGCAAGTCTCGTCTGAAAGCTTTCATCTCTTGACAGCTGACAGCTGACATCCCGCCACAGATGCTACACTTTGCCAGCCATAAATCATTCAATGAGACTTCAGCCTGCCATCATTTAAGTTATTATAGCTTCCAAACAATGTCGAGAGGTCACCTCCGCTTCCCCACCTCGTCCTCCTCTGAAAGTCAGGACAGGTTTCAGTAAGCTCCGGGCATTAGTCACACTACGGGGCGATGTTGTTAAATTCATCTGATGTTTCTGAATGCAGATGTGCCAGAGTGATGCTGATGCTGATGAGGCTCGGGCTCCTGGTGATGGGTCGAGGGCCTGGATTTGATTGCCTGCCGCAGAGTCAGAGGGGCTTTGGAGGTTTCCACTTGATTAAACCCGAGCTTGATGCACTGAGTGCTTGCTTTAATTTAAAAGTAGCAAATAAGGGAGCGCTGGAAATTGTAATGAGAAAATAAAATGCATAGATACGAAGTAATAGACTTTGTTGATAATGAAGGAAGCGGATGAGGTTTTACTAGGAGAGCCCTAATTTAACTTTAATTGCAAGATCTAAAGCAACCTTTCCTCGTTATTAAAGGGGAGTTGTGGTCCGGTGGTTGGGGACTTGGATTTGTGTCCGAGAGGTTTCAGGTTCGGCTTGTTCTGCAAGTGAACTGAGTGCCACATGGCCCCCAGGCGCCACGGCTTAGGCTGCCCACTGCTCCGGGTTTGTGTGTGTTCACTTCACTGTGTGTATGTTCACTTCACTTGGGTGGATTAAATGCAGAGCACTAATACTGTATGGTCCCTAGTGGCCATTTTGCCATCACCTCACTTTGCTTTCTCATTTTCTCCACGCTTTCACTCTCACTCTTTCACTCTCATCCTCCAAGCTCAGATAGGGCGAACTAAAGCTTTCCCCGTAGCTCAGTCTGCAGAATGCTGGTGTTTGAAATACAGAATATTGGGTTCGATTTCTCGGGAAAGCAGGAATTTTTCTGCTAAATAACTGAATAGTAAAATAAAGCATGTGTTGGCTTTGAATGCAGCATTGTTAGTTCACTTTAACCCTGTAAGACCCATGGTTGTAAAATTACAACATTAGGGTTAACATTAGAGCAACTGGATTTTGGCTTTGATGCCAATGCTCTGCCATAAAACTCATTCGGCTTCGGACCAAAGTTGCTTTAAAACTCTTGCCACACTTTTGGTTTGGGGGCCAAAACTGACCCCATTTTTCTGTCATTATCCAAAATACAACTAATGTAGAGCAGTGGTGTAAAGTTTTTGGCTACTTTGTACTTGTAATGAGTATCAAAAATATAAGCAACTCGGTACTTGACTAATTGACTATTTCACTAGTCTTCATTCTACTGCTACAAAAAAAAAATTACATTTATTCATGCGTGTAGTATTAAAACTATTATGCTGTCTGAGGTAAATTGTTTTTTATTTTGCTCTTATTTCATATTTTAGGAGGGTGAATGAGTTATATTTAGGCAACCACTGAGCTAAATCTTCTAGTTTGGCTGTTACCAAAATGTAACTTTTAAACCAACTATTGATACAATGAACCAATAATTACAAACCTAAAAATACATCTTTTACAATTCTGTCTGTGTTTTTTTTTCTGCCTCTCTTTTGTTCCACCATTTTTTGTGATACTTGTTCATGAAGCAGATGCATGAAGTATAAATGATCAGGAGAGATCAGGTCTCCAGTGACTCCCGTGCCAGAGCGAATGTATTTAGCACCACTGTGCTAAAGCACCAGAGAGCGTTCTTAGTGACTGTTCATTTATATTTCAAAGAAAAGATGATATAGTTTAATTCAATTCAGACCTGACACAGAAATGCCACATTTATAGGACACTCATATGGATGTGTAGCCCGTAGCGTATATTTTCCTTCACAAGCCAGGAGTCTGTGAACATTTCTTACTTTTTGTTTCATTTTTTTGCATCCAGGTGAAATATTTCAATTTATTTCATGCAAGACGTTTGTTATATAAAAAAAAAAAAAAAAAAAAAATTTATGTAGAAAGTTCAACTTCAATCGCAAATTTTCCAATGGAAATGATTATGTATCCATTTATCCATCCATCCATGCATTCATCCATCCATTCATCCGTCGGTTTGTTTGTGTCTGTCTGTCCTTCTATCAACCTGTGTCTGTTGGTATCTGTCCAAATTCTAAAAACAATAACTTAAATACGGTAATTGGTTTTGTTGAAATTATTTAATAAATTAATAATGTCAGATGAAAAAAAAACATGACTTTCTCTTTTAAATTCAGATTTTGTGCATTTCCCCCCCAGACTTCTAATCCTAAAACCTGTGGAAAAAAAGAAGTGTTTGTTTTTAGGACCCGTCCTTAATTTCCCCTTCAGTTCGTCCTTATTGTGCCATCAATCTGTCTCCGGCGCTTTTGTCATACATAACTGCTTCCAGATTCGATTTCTTTTTTGGTTAAACTCTCCGATGCACTCTCAGGTATAACGGACACACTTCGATAAAGAGCCACCGATGACAGATGTGTCATTGAGACAAATTATGCTATGAAGCCCAGAGTCTCTCACACCTGTTCACACACACATGCGTATGTGTGTGTGGAATACACAACCTAACCGGAGAGCTTTATTCTACATGAACTTCTGGATGAATTCTAGAGAAGCTCAAGCTAGTTCGGTCACCTCTATGGTCCAAAACTAGGTTTCAGACTACATTTCCCATGATCCTTTGTTTCCCCACCTGTCCATTTTGATTATTGTTATTGATTATTGTTGTTGATTATTGTTATTGATTGATTATTGTTATTGTTATTTGATTATTGTTCTCATTTTCTCCTTTTAAGTTACAGTGTATATTTGAATCCTGTGTAGAGCCTCTGTCTTTCATCTACATGCTGGTTCAATGTTTTTTTTATTATTATTATTCTGAAAATAGTCTGTGTTTGCTTTTGAATCCATGTTTCTGCTTTTCCCACTGACCCGAGGGCAAAAAGTGACCGTCTAAATCCAGCTAATATTTTCATGAATAATGAACAACAAAGTCTGTGATGTTGTGAAGTTTGCTGCTCTTTCTGTAATATTTAAATGTTGTGTTTGTAAAGGACACAGTTTATTATTTTTATTTTTTTATTTCATAAATTGCTGCTTTGGGCCTTTTTTGGTGTAGTAGCTCATTCAATAGGGCGTTGTCACACCATTTTGATTACAAATCTATTAATAAATCTTGATTACATCACTTTTAGATTTAACAGTTTTATAAAGTAAACTCAAAATTTTCCAATTCATTTGGTAGTCGACAAGTTTTTTTTTCTTCTTCTAAAGAACACAGCATAAACGTACTAAACATTTCCATCTGCGCATAAGGGTATAATATCGACAGAGCGTCTTATAGGGTCACCGTGCTCTATGAATAATTAACGCGCTTGTGTTAGAAAAGAAGATAATGCAGTAAATCAGCTCTGACAGCCTTCGTAATTTCCAGCATTAATCTACTGAAAGATCCACTGCGACCATGAACCAAAACGCAAGATCACTGACATGGATTCATAGCCGTTGTTCTGTCTAATCATTTAGAAGATGAAATGAAGCAAACAGTTATAAGACTAAAACTATATTTGGCACAGTGTTGCGTCTAATAAGTAAACAACAGCAGAAAAAGCATTTATCAAACAAATTGCCAGCTGTATTTTCCAGCCCACGTCACGTTTGCTAATCATTTGTGTCGGAGCGGTTCACGCAACTTCCCTCCATCAGCACTTCCACCGGGTGACTTTTCTAGAAGAGACGGGGATTTCTAAGGATGCGTTTGTGTTGTCACCGGTAACAGGTGTGACCAACGAGCAGATGAAATAGCGCCATCTGCTTAAGGTCGCAGTTCGGTTGAAATACGCGCAGCATATGGAGTTTTTTTTTTTGTTTCGTTTTTTATCGCTTGTCTGCGACTGACGGAGAAGTGCTATTCCTGAGGGCGGCAGATGGGATGATCAATTTTGCCGTTTTAAACTATTTCGACAACACTTTGATGGCCGTGAGGCTTGGGTTGGTCTATCTTCTCTGTCACCAATTAATCTAGTTGGAAAATTGAATAAGGTCTGATGGATTATATTTCGGCCGCTACGGTTGAGCGTAATTGTGATAAGTAATTAAACATTAATGCAACACATCATACCCAACGCTTGTTTTGCATAATGTTTAATGTTCAATGTCAGCATGAATCAATTCCATGGCTGCCGTAGTGGCCGCGCTATGAAGTGAACCTTTTTCATGGCTTGAGTTTATGTAAATCAGCTTGAGCTGGCAGAAGCCAATTGTTGCTTGGTGATTTCAAAATCTAATTCTGTAGCAACATTAGTGAACCCATTAGCCTTCGCTTTCTAGCTTGTGATGCCATTTTGAAGTCGGGACATTTTTTTTTTTGTCTTGCCTAAAAATTGCTATTTGCAGCTCTTGGAATAATGACGACTCAAAGAAAAAACCTCTATTTGAGCACCATGGCTTTCAATTGTTCAACTCTTCATGCCTTAGGGCCGCACCTAGTAGAGGTGGCCTTCAAATAGAGGTGGCGTTCAGAGGTTTTACGGTAAATCAATTAATAATATGCTTTAAACAAACTATACAGTAGTAATCTATATTATTAAGTAACTGTTCAACCTTTTGTGACAAAGCTTTTAGCTTACATAATAAGCAGTGGACAAAAGGTACGTGGTTTGCTAAATGATAAGTAGTAAACCATAAATTATGCTAAGCATCAAGTAGTAAACTAAGCGATGAGTACTTTACTTTCTAGTTACTTTAGTAAGTAGTAAGCTAAAGTAAATGTTAGGCTAAACGGTAAGAAGCATGCAATCTGTAGATGGTAAGTTAAATTTGTGCTAAATAAGTGGTAAAATATACAAAAAAAAAAAAAAAGAAATTACCACTATTCTGTGGTAAGTAGTACGCTAAAAGTAAAGAAGTAAACGAAATGATTAGTGGTTGGCTATTTAGTAAGTATTAAGCTAAGCTAACCAAATCGTAAACAACTAGTAAGCTAAACTGTAAATACTTGGCTAAACGGTAAGTAGTATACTAAATGGAAGTACTAAACAGCTAGGTAAGTAGTTAGCTAAATCACAAGTGGTAATCTACTGTAAGTATATCAATCAGCGTTTGCTTTTTTATCCCTTGCAGCTTGAACGGAAAGCAATAATTTAAACTTTATTTAGACTTTAGATTTTAAGTGCGTAAAAAAGAAACGAGAATCCTATGTAAGTACTAGGCTAAATGTTCTTCTAAAATATTCACAATTTGAAACGGACTATTTGAAAACGTAAATTTAACTGAAAAAGATAATTATACTAATAAATCCAGTCATGTAGTTTGAGTTGATCATTTGCAATGTTATAAAAGATCCAAATCTTTGTGTCGATGTCTACTTGTCATCATATCAGCTATGAAATGTCGTTAATTAATGCTGTTGTAATTAAAGAGAACGTCGGCATTGTAGCAGCTGCGTTTTCCCTTTTGTCTAGATGTTGAACAAAAGCTCTATCTGCATATGTCAGTCAAAACAAATGACTGTTCATTCCGTTTCTCTCAAGAAGCTTTTAATTAAGCTGTTCCGACACAGCATGTGTCTAAAATCCCAAGTATTCTTTAGATTGCGGCTCTGTTTACATTTCATCTGTTGGAGGTTTACATTGTTAGGTTCTTATATTTTTAAAGAATTTATTGAGGTTAGATTCTAATTTGCACTCAAATTGTGCACACACACACACACACACACACACCTACACACACACACGGCTTTGACAGCCTTTTATAAAGATGAAATAGAAACAATACCAACTTTCACCGGTCAATTTGTCAATTATTACCAGAAATATTATGAAAAATGTTGAAATTGATGACATACAATTTGCAAACAACCTGTTTGAATATTTGAGCAGAAAAAAAAAACAATGACAAGGTTACAAATATTATAAAATAATAAATACATATAAACAATTTACATTTTATTCAACTGCTAAATCATCATTAATATTGGTATTTTCAATGAAACTAAAACATGTATCATTTTGTTATTTTTGTACAAAAAAGTCATGCTTGTTTATTATTAAAAAACAAATGCAAAAATATCACTAAATATCGTAAAAATCCAGACATGGTCGAGATTATACATTTATATAAATCACCCAGGCCTGTTTTTCTGGCATGCGCTATTCTAAAAACGTAAATTCTGTTCTAATAGTCAATAACCTACAATGTTGTGGTTTTGGGTTTTCTGTCGGGTTTACAGGGCAATTATCTGGATGAATTCACACTGCTGATCTAGTCCTCGATGATCACAGGGCAATTATTCCTTGGAGGAGGCATCAGTATTCCGTCTCAAACCTCTTGCACTACAAGTATTCTCTCCAATCTCTTTCATCTAGCTGAAAGCTCTTGCCACACAAGGCTGACAAACAAGCTTGACCTGGTTCTACCGAAGCTCTGTGTGCCACCCACAGATGAACCGTGGACCTTTACCCGCTCATCATATCCTGTCACCTTTTTGTTTATGGTGAGCCGTCTTCTTTTGCATTCAATCTCTTAAGAGTCCCATTAGTGGGTCATTCATGCAAAGGCCAGGCTTTGACTTATTTGTAAACTGTGTTTGACTGCAATTAAAAACAAATGTCTTCTGCTTTTCGGACTTCAACACTCCAAGTAGATCAAAAAAGTTTGTGAGGTTGTCAATCTGGCCACTAGGGACAATAATGAAGTTGTTCCCTGCATTAACTAGCAAATTTACCCACACGCACACACACACACACACTGTTAAATCAATCAATTTTCTTAAATACATTTTATGATAAAGATCTGAAAATGATTGTCTGATAATTATAACACTTAAAGGAATAGAATAATGAATGATGATTCAGTAAAGGGATAATGATTATTACTAATCAAATTGATTGATTGACTGATTGATTTATTTTTTGATTGACTGATTGGTTGATTGATTGATTGGCTGTTTGATTGATTGGTTGATTGGCTGACTGATTGATTGATTGATTGATTGATTGATTGATTGATTGATTGATTGATTGATTGATTGATTGATTGATTGATTGATTGATTGGTGAATAATCATTCCTGTGACCGAGTTTATGTAATACTATTAACTAATTAATAAAAAAAAATACATTTGAGTAAAGAGACAGTCACATGGAATCAGCAGATGGGGAGTGAATTACTCACGGGGAGTAACTAAAAACACAAACACAGAAAGATTGAAAAAAGACAAAGAGCAAAAAATTGGAAATGTGATGTCTTGAGGTCCGATTGTCCTCCTGGAGTCAAGCCCGAGTCATGATGCGGGTTACAAGAACTACAAGTGTCTCACGCGCCAGTGCGAGGACTTCATCTTCATAATACCGGGCCACTTAAAATTGTGTGTGCGTTAGTTGTGTGTTTCTGGGTACGCACTGCTTTCTTGCGCGCAGGTGTGTTTTTGTGTGTGTGTGTTTACTTCCTGTCACACATTTGTGAAGACAATTTATGCTGCTTTATATTTTTTTTGCCCTGCTCAAACAGTTCTGAAAATGACCTTGAATAATGGCTGAAGTAAATGAGGAGAAAATCATAATACAAAATAAAAAGCCTAATTTGCAGATAACACTTGATATTTTGTTATCTGCGAAACGGAATTCCTGTGGTGTGGCTTAAACACTCTAGTTAGAGAAATGCTCAAGTGGGGCTTTGTGTACGCATGTGTATATAAATTGTACACACACTCGTACTTTTATTTTTCTTCATCAGGACTGGCTTTTCAGACTTCAATAGCATATGTTTTTCATTTTAGAGACCACCCGCTCAACTCATCCTCGTTTCCCCCCAGGGATCCTCCCGCTGTGAATGTAATCAACATTTTTTGATCAGACGCTTTGTACCTTCCGACTTCCTGAGAGCTCACTTAACACCACGGCATTTAACCTGAATCAAACGGCTACACATAATCCATACACAACCTCTTCTGTTTGCCAAAACAGTCTTTCAGTTAGAGAATTACCTGCTACGGGCTGACACCTCGGAGTCCGGCTTCTTCTTTACTGGAATGGTTTTGTTTCCTGTTTCCTGTCGACTGGTTACTAGCCTGTTGTGTTGCTCACTAGCCATTATCATGTCATTGATATTAAATTCATAGTCAAAAGTTTATAAACCTTTCGCTTAAAGTCATTTTTAGCTATAAGGTGTTCTCATGATCAGAACATCTGGCATTGGTTCCTTAGGACCCAATCTATTAATTGGACTGAACTATTTATTTTATTTTGGTAAATGGAGATTGCAGTTTCAAATCTCTCTTCGACTAGACCGTTCTGAGTGAAAAAATTCACAATTTTTCTTGAATTATTTTTGTGTGAGTGCAGAATTTAATGCAAAATCAATAAAAACCAACAAAAATGCATTTTTGTCATAATGAACTCTTTGACCACAAATTTAGCTGATTATTAACTAAAACAAGAAATGCTCTGTGTCGGCTCTATACTCTTTATCTGACTCGGGCACAAATCACTCAAATTCAAGTGCACCAAAAGAATCAGCTTTTCTTCTTTATCGAAAACAAACCAAAACAATGCCATACAATAAAAACAACACTTTTTACGATCGACTGGATTCAGAGCACAAAAATCATCTTACGAGGGACTGAAACTTAAATAAAAAGACTGCACCACAAGATGCATTTCTGCAGATGAAATACTGAAGATTAAAATCATAAAAATCTTGACTTATGTTTGAATTATGTTGTTTTGGGAAAATAAGCGGATGTTTAAGGCACAAATTGGGTAGCAAGATATTTTGAGACTTGTGTCATCTGGAGATATTGTGCATCTATAATAAGGTACATGCAAAATCCAACATATACATGTAATTGTGAAATTCCAGTAAATTATCACTACAAAACATGCTTGTGCGTGTGTGTGTGTGTGTGTGTGTGTGTTTGTGTGTGTGTATGTGTGTGTGTGTGTGTGTGTGTGTGTGAGTGTGTGTGTAGAGACTGATGAGAGTTGTAAGTGTGTGCAGCGTACAATCAATATATTTTTTTTCTGATCTTTCAGGATTTTTGAGAAGCATTTTATAAATACACTGGCATGAGCTTTGCAGAAACACATTCATCTAGTGCGTCAGTGTGTTTTACCACAAACCACAACTGTTCAGTGCAATATTCTCATGTGAACAAAAAGACCACGTCTCCTGAGAAGTGATTTGTAAAATAAGGGTTAATCTGTGGTATGAGGTGCCTAATTTTGCCTCACCGCATGTACAAACAGAGCAATTCTCACCGGGTTTCGTGGTTGATGCATTTTGAGCTTAAAGGAAAAACAATAAAACACAAGGGACCAAAACAGAAGATCGAAAAGCCAGGAGCTTAGTGCCTTCTTATTTTCAGGAAGCATTCCCTGGTGGTGAACGTTGAATAAAATACAACAAAATCAATGTATTATAAAAAAAAAGGAATTAGCATTTTTGGTGAGATTTTATACCCAGGCTTTTGCTAGCGTAGCATTGAACTTTCCTCTCAAACACTTTCCCTAATGCATTAATAAGACATGATCCATTTCCATTACAGAACAACAAAAACACCCGGGCATGATTAAACAGTTCGGTTGATAAAATATCAGTGGGCGATAGGTATAACTCAGAGCTCATAACGAGAGCAATGGCAGATGTGATGTGGTGAAAAGTGGCATTATCGTTCATCACAGGGATTAATTCACGCAGTCAGCGTTTCTACGGAGCTCTGCTTGAAAAATATGAACAGTAATTGCTTGATATTAACATTTATCAAATTTGACTTGGCAACCAGATTAAGATCTAAGGCATCATGTGAAGCGATTGCCATCAATCCAGAGTTTGGTCAAACTTTCTCATCGGCATCAACAGGGTAATTCTGTTTACCACAGTGTTTTGTTGTAGAAATATAACCTGTTTGATAATCAAGATTTAGATCCAGATTGGGACTTTCTGTACTTTTTTGGTTTGCTTGTGCTTCAAGCTTGCATTGGTTTCATTTGGATCTTTGGTTTCCTCGAACAGTCCAAAATTATTCAGGAGAATTGGAGTTTGGAAAAATCCAAAGTACTTTATTACTGTAAAGATACCTATTAAAGATACCTTACTGTAAAAATTACTCCATTACAAGTCACTAATTCAGGGAAGACTTGAGTAAAAGTCGTGAAGTATCTAATTTAAGTATTTTATTCATACGGAGTATAAACTAAAAAAAAAAAAAAAACATGAAATGTGAAAAGCAAGAAATAAGACGTTATTCAGGATGTTTTATTTCCTAATATAGAAAATACATTTAACACCTCAATTCCAAAATGGCAGACCAAAAAAGATGACAAAGAACAAAAAGTCAGTCTCAGTCAAACTCAAATGTACAAAAAACTAGTCTCAACGCACCAGTGTTGGGCAATATTTTTAACAGAAGCTGGTTCTCAAAGTTGTTGGAACTTATCCTAAACACCTAGAAACCGGGTACTCGTCAAGCCGTTAATTTAGCTCATAAATTGCATCCAAAATGTCAAGTAGAGAGTAAAAGTTGCTTATACGTTTGATAATCAGTACAAGTACAAAGTAGACAATAACACTTAAGTAACAAAGTCAATTTACTCAAGTACTCCGCTATAATCACACAAAAAGTACATGCGGGTGGTCACTTCACTCTTCCCGAGTCTCAGTTTTCTACACGCTCAGCCAAAAGTACAACAAAAAAAACGAAAAATAATTCCACAACTGGCACCATCCTCCCACTATAAACAGCATAGCACATTCTGCCTGCCACTGGGATATTGGTTTCCATCACTTTCTATTTATCCACCTCCCTCGAACGGCTGCTGGAGCTCTGGAGAAATCCTCAATTGCAGTAGCCTTTGTATCACTCCCAAAAACATCATCCTTTATGCTGTATGATCTCCCGCTCTTCTGCCACCCTCAGAGCTCCAGCACACACAAGAAAGCACACCACACATCTCTTTTCACTCTCCTCTTCCTCTCTTTTTATCTCGCCTCTTGATCGGCATAATGCAGGCGTATCGATGGCGAACGATGGCTTAAAGTAAGGCTGGGTAATTGCATTAACTGATCTGGGTTGATCTGTTAGCTTCTAAAGCGCCGCTCGGAGCCGGCTAGGCAACATGAGGTAGCCGTCGCTGAATGCTCGCTATTATGAGGTTTAAAAGTCATGTGATCCCGTTCATATTCATTCTACTTACAGACTGCACTGCGCCACTCACGTTAATTAGCGAAACGAGAGGATTAATTGCCATTCATAGGCAAACAAAATCTGGTGGAACAAAGAATCTCGGAAGCCAGTGTTTGCGATGCACACAGAGAGGAAAATTGATGGTTTGGTTTCAAATTTGGATTTTAGTTGGAAATTTTGCATTTTTTAATTTTTTGTTTGAGGATGGGACTGACGCGTATTTGGATTCGCTTTTTGTTTTAGTCTTATGATGTAGCTCACAGGTGGCGTGGCATGGCGTGTGGCACTGTAACCTCAAAATGAGAAGAACTTGTTCAGATTCAAGTTCGAAGCCCGGTCTTGCAAACTATGAAGTCTAGAAAATTGCCCAAATGTGTGTCCTACTGTCTGATTGGTCAGTCACCAATCCTGGGAGTGTCCATCACCTTCAGGATCAGAGTTGCTGGAATTGGCTCCTCCTCCTGACCCATAAGAGGAAACCCGGTTCATAAAATAAATGATTGCTTAGTTTTGGAATAAACAGCAGTGTTTTATTATTGTGATATCAAGATCCAGTCACCATCTTCCCAATTCTGGTGGTTTGCATGTAGAGGTGCAAATTACTTGAGTACACTTAAGGAATTTTTGTACATTTTGTAAATATTGTAAAAATATTTTTTTACTTATTAGTATTTTGGCTACTGTGTACTTGTACTAAGTATCAGAAATACAAGCAACTTTTAAATTCACGCAGTCCGAATAAATTCAAGCAATCAATAAAGTACAACTTATAATACTTGTACTCTAATAAAAGTAAAAAGTAAAAATACTATGCTCAGTGTTTCAATGAGTAAAGAATTTTTTTCAGTTTCTTTACGCGTTCGTTATACTTTTTTTTTTTTTTAAGCATTAATTCCATTATACATAATATGGCTCGCTTTGCTTGCGGTCGCAGTACAGAAAGGGGTTTCCTGTCAGAGAAACACGGGAACTTGATTAGCCAGAGAAAAAGGCCTTTTATTACCAGAGCAGAGGAAAGCAGGTAACTAACAGTACACAAACATTCAGTTTACATCAGTCTGGTTGCCACGGAGTTCGGTGGAGATGATCTAGTGTCAAGCAAGTTTATCTACAACAATGACGTAGCATAATCCATAATTGCATCAGATACTGAAATAAACCACATTAAATACTGATTATTGATTAGAAACACACAGAATAAAACACACAATCTCCTACTCCAGGTAGACTTTCTTACATAGCCGCCCCAATTATCTGCCAGGATAATTAAAGAAATAAGAAAGTCGGTCCTAACTAGGGGCAACTGAAAGACGGGAGTGAGACGGCTTTCAGTTTCGCGACGGGTCTTGTGTAGATCTTATCCTTGACTTTGATTTTTGCTACTCTGACACAACCATCCTCACCTGGCAGAGTTTCAACTACTCTTCCTTCAGGCCACTCCGAACGAGGTGACTGGTGGTCGGCAATAAGCACTACTTGACCCGTGTCGATTTCCCTTCGGTCTACCTTCCATTTATTGCGTCTTTGCAGGATCGGCAAGTATTGTCTAACGAAGGCTGACCAAAAGCTATCCGCTAACGCTTGGCTGTGTCTCCAGCCTCTCTTCCCCAGCGCGTTACTCGTGTCATAAAATACCTGTGGAACTGCTGGGTCACGCCGGTTCATTAATAGCATGCTCGGTGTCACAGGATCATCGTCCGCAACGTCAGATGACACACAGCCCAGCGGCCTTGAATTCATGATACCCTCAACTTCGATCAGTAGGGTTCGAAGGACTGCTTCGGGCACGGACTGCTCGTTCATGACGACTCTAAGAGCCACTTTGATTGATCTAATTTCTCGTTCCCAGGCTCCTCCGAAATGGTGTGCACTCGGTGGGTTATAACGGAAATGAATCTGCTGGCTGGCTAGCTGCCTCTGCAGTCCGGGTGACATTGCTTCGAAAGCTTCTCTCAATTCTCGCTCTCCGCCAACAAAGTTCGTCCCGTTGTCGCATAACAGTTCATACGGCTTGCCTCTGCGGCAAATGAAACAACGCAAAGCCATGAGAAAGGCGTCCCGATCCATAGAGGTCAGGAGCTCCAAATGTACGCATCTAGTGGTCATACACTTAAATATTATTCCCCATCTCTTCTCTCTGCGCCGCCCGATCTTTACCATGTAAGGTCCGAAACAATCAACTCCAGTGGAGTAGAAAGGCGGCTTAGAAATATTAAAACGACTTTCGGGGAGGTCTGCCAACCTAGGGATCTGTGGGTCGGCACGCCATCTCTGGCCATCTGGACAGGTGGTAAGATATTTGCGGATCGCTTGTCTACCTTTTATTATCCAGTACCGACGCCTTATCTCCGCGAGGACTCTTTTGGTCCCTGGGTGCAGTAGTCTCCTTCTGACGGCAGTGATCGGTATGATAGGTTCATCTGGTTCGTCAATATCTTGACATTCTCGATTTATCCACCATGAAAACTGCAGGATGGTATAATTAAATCCAAATCCCCTGTCTCTACAATGCGTCTTGAATCTGGACACGTAGTCCCTAGGTAACTTCCTTAGCAAAGAATCGACATTGAAATTACGAGAGGTTTCACGCCCGTCGTGGCCTTCAGCTGCCCTCAGTTGCCCGATAATCGTTTTGACGAAGGTATTGAATGCTAGAAGTGATTTCGGGTCATGCACTCGTACTGACGGATACGCTTCGATCCTACTAAGCTGCTTCTGGATTGCATTTTTCGTATTGCTATAGCGTTCTACGAGGGTTTCCATCGCATGCGTGTAGGGTTTTGTTGTGTTCAAACAACTTTCTGCTAGTTCGATGGCTTCTGGCCATTCAAGGTGCTCCATCAGAGCTGCATATTTAGTTTCCTCATCTACGTCACTCCTATGCGTCAAGTAGTAATCAAACCGCGATTTCAGATACATAAACTCGTCGGCATTACCGGATTTGAATTTGGGTAATAAAATTGATGCTACATTGAAAGCAGGGGGGTAATAGCCTGTTAAACGCAGTACCGCGTCATAAGTCAACTCTCTTTCTCGTTCTCGCAGCCTAGTTACTTGCTCTACTGGTCGCCTAGATCCTGCTCTCTCTCTAGGATCATATACGGACCCTTCTTTAGATCCTGTTTCGCTCCTCTCGTCATCTTCTTGATCACAAGCGCGCTCAATCGGAGTAATCATTCGCTGCCTCCCGGTTGCCAGGGGAGGAGATTCTGTCCGAGTTGGGCGTGAATGCGAATGTCTGTCCGCAGGAGAGGGGACATCCTGCGGAACTGACTCTTTTATGGTGGGTAGGACTTTCTTCTGCATAGCGTCCTGTGGCCACCCTCTTGATTCTACTGAATGAAATGAAAGGCTCACCGGCTTCTTGGGCGTGAAAAGACGTGTAGATTCACTCAGCTCGCTTTGAGGAAAGTTGTAATCCGCCGCTGCACTCGCTGAAGCTTTGGCCGGATATTGTGGCAACAGCAGAGTCGACGCTGCTTCTGGGCGAAATTCTTTCAGGGTTTGGGAAGAGATCGCTGCTCCATCCGCGGTCGCATCTAGCTCCTGCTGCGCTCGCTGAAGTCTCTCCGCCATCTCGCGTCGTCTGACTTGGAACGCCTCTCGCTGCCACGCCCTCAGTTCGGCTTCTCGTTCCAGCCGCCGCTCCTCCAGTCGCCAGTACAACTCCTCTTCGCTTTCGAGGTCCCGCTGCTCTCTGATGAGGTCCTCAAGGTGTCTCTGTTTAATCCGATTGTCCCTTGCAGTGTCGTCCTGTCGACTGGGCTGCTCGAAACGTCTGTGGCTGGTCTTGATTCCCGCAGATGACACGTCTTCTTCTTGTGTGTCGTCTTGAAGCTGCAGGCTCATCAAGTCCGTCTCCTTGTCTTCGAACTCCATCTTCGGATCTTTCAACACTGTTTCTGTACTGGTTTAAAGGTTGCAAGGTCCCTGTTCGGGCGCCATTTGAAACGGATAGTTGGGATCTTTGCTTGCAGTCGCAGTACAGAAAGGGGTTTCCAGTCAGAGAAACACGGGAACTTGATTAGCCAGAGAAAAAGGCCTTTAGTATTAACAGAGCTGATAGGAGACTTCCGTCTCCTCAGATGGAAAGCAGGTAACTACCTTAATAGTACACAAACATTCAGTTTACATTCAGTTTATTTCAGTCTGGTTGCCACGGAGTTCGGTGGAGATGATCTGGTGTCAAGCAAGCACATCTACAACAATGACGTAGCATATTCCATAATTGCATCAGATACTGAAATAAACCATATTAAATACTGATTATTGATTATAAGAAAGTGATAGAACAGTGGGAAACACACAGAATAGAACACACAATCTCCTACTCCAGGTAGACTTTCTTACATATACATATTGTATATTTACAAAATTTACAAAAATTCCTAAAGTGTACTCAAGTACTCTACACCTCATTTTGCATGACAATAAGTGTGAATTTTGACACCAAAAAAAAAAGTGGGTTGAGGTTCAAATCCACCAGGCCAAAAAGAATGTGATGAATGAGCAAATGATACACATACAAAATAAACAAAGGGTAAAGACTTGATGCGATTAAATGAAAAATGGAGAATATTTGGCATAAACCCTGCCTTTATAATAAACCCAACCCACAATATATTGGTCGATTATGCTGATTCACCAGCCAGTGAGGCATTAAATCAACGTATAAACCATGTGAAACGGCTGATGCTGCTGTTGTTTAATCAAGCCAATAAAATGCGTCAAGTCTTTGCATTTCACAAACAGCTTTCATTTGTACCTCTGCTCTTTTCTCTATAATTTCTACCTTTGTACTTTTTGTGATTGCTTGTTTTTTGTTCAGTCTGAAAGTGTGATGAACGTTTCAGGGAAAATATATTTTTTAAACGTTATGCAATGGTACTTCAACTTACAAAATTATTTTATGTCAAAACCAGTTTTGTAAAGCTAACATTCACCAAAGTCCCACATCACAACCATTTTCTTTCGTATCCCAAAAAAGTTCTTACTTAACGTGTGAGTTACTACTGTATTCGTTAAGAAACAGATTGAACTTGCTTTCTTTTTTCTTTCTAGATTTTTTTATTTCTCTCTCTTTTTGCCTGTCTGTATGTCTGTCTTTCTATCTTTCTTTCTTTCTTTCGTTTATGATTGTTTACATTTGCAACCATTTTAGACAGCCACTTGACATAAAAAAATCCTTGATGTTTAATGCCTTAATATTCACAAACTGTTAAGTTATATTTTCTTTTTTTACGAATAATATTTTATAATTTTTTTATAAATTATACAATTTTTTTCATTTCCGGGTCACGGGGAGCTGGAGCCAATCACAGAAACTGGGCCTGAAGGGGAGACACACACTTTGATTTGGTGGCCAGTGAAAGATGTGAATAAAACTTCCCTGAGTATTTTTCTTAATTTTATGCCAACATATAATCAAATCACTCGGAAACCCAACATTACTGAGACTGTTCTTGGTCTCATTTTTATATTTTACTTTTTCCGAGTCATTGACTTGTCAAAACCAGTGGGCAAATTGCTGGTTGATAGCAGATTTGCTTTTCAGCTGCTTTTGTGTTGCTCTCAAAGGCAGCAATTTGAATGTCTTTTTTTTATTTTCGAACATTGATCGGATGCCCGCTTTCATTGTCCTTCATCCACACAGACGCCGTAAACCACATTAAATCTAGCATTAGCAGAAGGGATCAATATATTTGCTTTAAACATTCACAAGCACTTTCCCGTGTTTAGAGATGAGTGTGTCGCCCAACAAAGACAACACAAAGGCCTCGGATCTCAATTTTAGAATTTCCTGGACATGTTTCCTCCACTTCAAATCCGAAGGTTTCAGACATTTTAATGATATCTCATGAATTGCACCATCCGAGGGTTTGAGAAGCTGCTACTTGATAAATCAATACTTTGGTTGAACTTTGTTTCGGCAGAGTGGATTTTGGGTCAGTGCCATATTTCGGAATTATTAGTACAACAGTTTTGAAACGATGTAATAAAATTATTAACAGCACGTAAGCACCGAAATGTTTACAGAAGAAATATTTCTGTCAGAAAAAAAGAAGAAAAAAGTATCCGTGCCTCCTATGTTTTGTTTGCAATTTTGGTATTGGATTTTTGTTGGACACTTTAAATTGATTTACGAAGTTGAAGCCTCAAATCAGGCATGTCCAAAGTCTGGCCCGGGGGCCAATTGTGGCCCATTTAAAAATTTTCACCGGCCCACATATAATCAAAAAAATGTGGCCCACCGAATGACAAGAATGTTAAGCGAGGTGTTTTTACCACTAATATGCTGGGAGATCTTTTGAGTGAAGCATGCAAGATTCCAGACATGTAAAACAGTTTTTTTTTTTTTTTTCAAGCACGTCAGTAAACAAAAAAAAAAACACTTTTACTAAGTAACCAGGTCTTACTTCCGGAACTGCTGACGCGTCAAGCAAGACAAAAGTACAACCCGAGTGAGACGCTCTGCGAACATCCTGGTGATGTCAGGGTCCGCTGAATATGTCTTTCTTATCACTGATTTTACGATATTCTATCATATTATAAAGGTATTTAAGCATATTATGACCTCTTGCGCACAGTTTTTGAGCAGCTTTTAATAGTGAATAATATGCATTGTTTCTAACAAAGTTACCGTACATATGTTTAATCTTTCCAAAAGTGTTGATCAGACCTTTTCTTCATTTGATGTGGTCTTCCAAAGAGATTTTGATGATTTTGGTAAAAAGTTGAAAATGGAAATAATGTGCCTAAAAGTTTGCATTGCATTAACACATGTTTATAATAGTTAATTTGTATTTATTGATATTTGTTCAAAGAATATTAGGCGGAATGGCCTACCTTACCAAATCTGGCCCTATTTAAAAAAAAAAAGTTAGGACACCCCTAGATTAAATCAACTTAATCCATACATTGACTTAATTCATTATAATGTAATTATCAGTAAAAGAAGACAAATACCACACTGTGTTGACGAGAATCATCATCACAGCAGCAGGTCAATGTTTGAAATGTTTACTCTTTATTGCTTTATCACAATCAAACATTTTATTTGTTATATCACTGCAGAAAAGAAAATGCATACATTTTGGTTTAAATGCTTTTATTAGAAAATGTAAGACACAGCAGACTTACCACTTTTTTGTGTTTGGGCAAAGAGGGGCGTGGCCTTTCTGTCTGCCATTTTATAGGTTGAGGATGATTTAATTTTGGGTAGAGGGTGATGGTGTTCAATTTGTGTTAAGCATGAGCCAAATGCATGGTTAATTGTGTGTATTTCTAAGTTAATTATTTAGCTAAGAGTTTATTTTCCATTTCTGCTATTTAAATGATAAATATGGTTTGTATTTGAAAACGTTTTTTTTTTTATCATCTTGTTACCCCTCCAGCTCAGATAATGTAGGTTGGCCCAATTAAGATTTGGCGGGAAAACTGGCCTACAAAAGCCAGGCCATTTTGACTGTGATGGTGGGTTGGTTGGTTGGATGCTCTGTGCAAACACATATTGCTCATGTTGACAGTTTTGTTGACAGTTACTCCTGTCTCAAGGAGAGTTGTTCTTTAAGTTTTTTTCTAAATAAATTTTTTTTGCATCAAGTTGGCATCCTTGTGGCTCCTACCACTTTCCCTTGGCCCGACTCGGGGCACGATTATCACACACACGACCACAGGGTTTGTGTTTGATACGTTAGATCTAGTCAGAAAACAGTACTTTATAAAGCTGTCCACAGCCTGATGTTGAAGCGCTCTCAGGCCACGGTTTGGGAGAATGACTAATGACATCTGTCATTTGGAATATATAACATAAAGCTCTGAACATTATCACTTGTTAGGATCAATTAGTTCAAGTCAGTGGCCCAGCTCGTGCCTACTGGGAAATCCACTGTTGAAGAGGAAAGATGTTATCTTGTTAGGTTGCAATGCACTATTGCTCTGTGAATAATGTCCAGCCACCCATACACTTTAATGACCAGAAGGTCTTCCCAAAGGATCGACGTTCTGTCACGACGGGAGTGGGAGTTTGGGGATGATGGGATGGATGACTGGTGAGGAAGAGCGAAATGATCCCGATGTCCGCTGGTGTCTCATTAGATCAGATGGGATTTGACATGTTCTGCCAAGGCCGGAATTTGTAACACAAATAACATGCGGGCGCTTTGCTCGGGCCACCTACATCAACATTATCCTTCCTCGACACACTTACAGGCAAACTTACAAACAAAGACTGCGCTAATCCCATCTCAGAATGGGGATTAGAGCATCCAGACGCGTATGGTGAAATATCTAGCTGCGTTATTGTTGCCCAAAAAAATCCCCATTCATCTTTTTTTCTCCCCCGAGTGCGTTGTGCAAAATCTGTTTTTATTTATTGACTTTCCTTACTCACCCGAGTGGGAATCACTGTATGTGTGTGCCGTGTCTTAATGAGCTAAGCCCAAATGTTGGCCAAATCCTGCGATAAAAATAAACACATGCCA
Source organism: Paedocypris sp. Pulau Singkep (assembly GCA_017309775.1). NCBI lineage: Eukaryota > Metazoa > Chordata > Actinopteri > Cypriniformes > Paedocypris > Paedocypris sp. Pulau Singkep. The sequence continues at coordinate 19,051,108 of MU204204.1, forward strand.
TGCTTGGGAATAACAACTTGAAATTTGCATAAATGTTCACCAGTTCATATGGTGGGAAAGGTTAGAGAGCATCAGGTCTAAACCGTAGTGTATTTACACATGTCGGTAAATAACCGCACCACTGCTGTTGCTTTATTTCTCAATGCTGTAAGTCGTACTTTAGGAGCTTGACTAAATAATTAATGGAAAAATATACAGAATCTCGTCTAGTTTTGGCAACTGGTTAAAGAATGGGACATTCTCGCACTGTGACTGAAAACGTAAATGAGTGAACTAAATTTAGATTCATGTATGTAGAATGCATGTAGTATGCTTGTGTGTGCTGTATATACGGAATATATTAGTGATGCCTTGATCGCATTTGAAGTATTAGGATTGAACCCAATGATTCCCATTTTTGGTTGTGGTCCAGTGTTAGGGAATTCAACCTGTCACCCAGACATTTAAATATGGTTATAGAGGCTATATTGACTATCTCACTCACGTAACTTTATTAATACTATTAATGTGGTTGTTGTTGTTGTTGTTCACTTCATCATTATAATACAAAAGAATCAGAATCCTGTTTTGATCTGATTAGAGAAGTATGTGTCCAAACCCTCGAAAATCAGAATGAAAAGATGGACGGACAATTAGATGGATGGGTTGATGGGTGGATGGATGGGTGGGTGGTTGGGTGGATGGATGGATAGACAGACATACATACATACATACAGACAGAGCGGATGAATGGATGGATAGATAGATAGATAGAATGATAGATAGATAGATAGATAGATAGATAGATAGATAGATAGATAGATAGATAGATAGATAGATAGATAGAATGATAGATAGATAGAATGATAGATAGATAGAATGATAGATTGAAAGAATGATAGATAGATAGATAGATAGATAGATAGATAGATAGATAGATAGATAGATAGATAGATAGATAGATAGATAGATAGATAGATAGATAGATAGATATGGAATAGTGAAAGAATGGATGAAGATGAATAAATAATAATAAAGGAGGATGGTTGGAAGGATGTAAGTATGGAGGAAAGACTAGATACATATTTTTAATCATGTAATGTAATGTTTTGAATGAAATGTAAAACTTTTTTAATGTAAAAAAAAAGTTTACAACCCAGTTTTGCAGCTGAGTTCCAGCAGAAGAAGAAAAAGAAGAAGCCTTTCCTACCAAAAGATCTATTTTAGCACCATTGGCAAAGCAGTGGCCCGTCCGACTGCACTCGTTCCTCACCAGCACAGAAGCCGGGAAGGAAGAGAAGATAAAGGCGAGCCGCTCTGACAGTGCAACCTTTGGACAAACAGACCGCGGGCGCTGTGGCCAGACTCAGAAGGGCACTGGTTGCTGTGGGAAAGCTTGTGTGTTTACTCTCTCAGCTTGCTGTCCTTTACGTCTGAACTCTGTAAATGACTGCGGCCCGCAGCGCTGCTGGAATAATCTCGTTCGCGCTGATAAGAAACTACTCTTGTGCGCCTTTCTGCCTCTCTGTGTCCGTGCCACCTTTCCTGCCGCTTGGCTCAAATCCAGATCCTATAAAAAACCCGGTTGGAGATTTCAGTCTCTAAGATTTCCATCCTTCTCAGTCCGTCACCAATCATCTCTTAACTTTTTAGTGTTTTTTTTCTTTCTATCAGACATCTGCCTACATTTTTTTTTCATTCGATGGAAAAAAAATAGCTGATTAACCGAGGATGAAATGTCCTCAAGGGAGAGAGAAGGAAAAAAGGAGGCATTAGAATCCCACTGACTGATGGGAGAGATGTGAAGTGTTAAGTCTTAGCTGTGACACTTATCTCAATAAAAATCCGTTCTTTTGTCCCCCCCCCCCCACTTGTGCTTTTGAATCATTTGTTGTATAATTATTGCATCCATTTTTGGAAAAATATGAAACTGAACAAATGGATACTCGCTGTTTATATTCCCCATTGTACTGTTAATTATTTTGCATGTTTGCACTGATTAGTAAGATGCTCTTACTGTCATAGAACATGTATAAAATGTACATGTTGTACAAAAAAATACAAAATTTCTTTTGTATACAGTGACAATGAATTTATATTCTATTCTATTCTAATCTGTTACTGTTATTTTTGTCAATATTGAAGTGACAAAAGTGTTACTAAATTGTGTTACTTTCAATTGGCCAGTCCAAATCAAAAGCAAATTTTGCTTTTCTATATTATTGTTTACTCTTGCTGCTTCACATATTTATTGAAACATTTGAGGTACTTTTTATTTGTTTGCTCTCATTTTATATTATATACCAGATATACTATTTATATTTTATGCTATTCAATGTATATTTTCTTACATTTTTATTTTGTTTTTTGTTTTCCTTATGTTGCACCAAACGGAATAGTATTCTGTATTTTATTGTAACCATGTGATGCAATGACAATAAAGGCATTCTATTCCAATCTAAAATAAACTATAAAATGTAAACTTGATTAGTGCTAATTAATTATGATAATTATAGATATTAGAGTCAAGTATTATAGCTCGTTTCGTGCAAACACCTGCATATTTGTTATACAATTTTAGATTTCTGGTTAACTGGATCTGATAACTGGATCTAATTTGCATAAATACATGTGCACACATATGTAGGTATAAGAATAAGAATAAATCGGCTGTGTGACAATTCATAGCATTTAAAAAAAAACAAGTTGGCTATTTTGTGTTTTTCATAATAAAGGTCTGCTTCTTTTTGTTGCGTAACTAGTATAATGGAACCAGCAGTGCTGAAAATATGCAGCAGCACTAATATTTATAAATGTGATTATATTATAATCCACACAGAAGCTCCAAGATATGACTTGCCTGCACTATAATTGTACTTTGCGTGTGTGTATGTGTGTATGTGTGTGTGTTGTACAGTGATTCGCTATAAAAAATGTTTAATAAAAATAATACTTCCAATTTTAATTGTCATGGAATTAAACAAAAAGTAACCATTTTGGATTTTAATAAACATCTGAAGTTCAAGATCCAGTTACTGTATTTATAATGTTGAAGTAACGGCGTATCGAGTGTTGTTTAAATTTTCAACTACAATTTAGTTTCCACTGTGTTTGTCCATTTGCTATAACTAATCCCGACCAAAAAAAGGCGAAAAACGTCTTGTGCGTTTGTGCTGCAAACAGTGTTGTTTGATACTACATTATTTTTAACGAGAAGTCTGTTCTCGTTTTGTATACATGCATCATAAAATGACTTGCTATTCTGTGCGCCCCCTATGGGTAATTGTTTGCATTTTTTTGTAAATAGCTTGTTTGTGTATTTATTTTATTTTATTGCAATGTCAAGTTGCATCGGTGGAATGCATCATTAATTACTACACTGATGCGAAAATTGTATTTTTAAGTCAATAAACATCAGTAATATCTCAGAAACTGTAGCAGCACAACATTTTGTACGGTTTTGGAGCAGGGATCTCGATCACAGATTGAAGGCAGAAGTCACACCCCGTTTTGATGGTCAACCAATCACAGAGCAGAACACACAGACACACACATTCACACTCTCACTCACAGCCATGACTCAATGAACTTTTGATTTTATGACTGTGGGGGAAAACCGGTACAAGCCGTATACAACTAGTTGTTTTTTTGGTCGTCACGTGTGTGTAAATCAAACTTTGAAAATGGCTGGTGTATCCTACCCCAGTTTGGCTGCGACCACGCCCACCTCAATGAATTAGCCAATCCCGCCATTCATTTAGCTCCTTTAATTAGCTGTGAGTTAATGAGCGACAGGCTAATGGCGGCGATTCCTTATCAATTGACGAACTTTCAGCAATTTGCCGCCTGGAAGCTGAAGGTGAGAGGAAAGAAGCCTCGGTTTCGCATCCTGATATTGATTGGAGCAGACGGCTGTGATGATTCAACTGGACTTCATAGACAGAAGGAAACATTAGCACGTCCTTAAGTAAGACACAAATCACACACTCCACGGTTGGAAGGCATTTCCGTGGCAAAAATCCGATGCTTTCTGATGCAAGATAATGAGGCCCGCGGCTTCCGTTACATCGCCGCTATTTGTGCTAATAGTAGCAATGACACGTGCAATTATACGTCCGAGGATGCTTCAGAAACATCGCGTGTGGACGGCCAATCAGATGTGAGCTATTTTCAGTCAAGCCGAGGCTGGATGGTTTCGTCCGCGATGAAGAGGTGTTCATCTAATTTCGCAGAACTGACTGGAGCTTTACGTGCATAACATGTGGTTTTCATCCAGCGTTCAATTGACAGTAATTGAATTGAACTTTAATTCAAGGTTGCATTCTTGAAGATGACAGGGAAGTGTTTCGTGCCGTCGCTCAAGCCGCCCTCATCGCTTCTGTTTGGGGAAGCAACGGATTTGAAAATAGTTGTGCAAAACGATTTTTTTGTAGAAATGTGACCATTATACAAAGAATGATCCCTCTATCTCCATCTCAATCACTCTCTCACCCACACACTTACTGACTACATTCACTCACTCACTAATTACACTCACTCACTCACACACTCACTAACTACACTCAATGCCTCACTCACACACTCATAGTCTCTCACGCACACACTTACTTACTACACTCACTAACTACACTCACTCACTCACTACACTCACTCAGTCACTCACTCACTCTCACCCTTACTCTTATTACACTCGCTCTCTCACTCTCACCCATTCTCTCACTACACTCATTCCTTCACTCACTAACTACACTCACTCACTCTCACTCATACTCTCACTCACTCACTCTCACCCTTACTCTTACTCTTAGTACACTCACTTTCTCCCTCACTCTCACCCATACTCTCACTACACTCATTACCTCACTCACTAACTACACTCACTCACACTCTTACTCTTACTACACTCACTCTCTCACTCGCTCTCACTCTCATCCATACACTCACTCACTAACTACACTCACTCACTCATACTCTCACTCACCCACTCTCACCCATACTCTCACAACACTCACTCACTTTCACTACACTCACTCATTTACCCTCACCCATACTCTCACAACACTCACTCACTCACTACACTCACTCTCACCCTTACTCTTACTACACTCACTCTCTCACTCGCTCTCTCACTCTCACCCATTCTCTCACTACACTCATTCCTTCACTCACTAACTACACTCACTCACTCTCACTCACTCTCACCCTTACTATTACTACACTCACTCTCTCACTCGCTCTCACTCTCACCCATCCTCTCTCTACACTCATTCCTTCACTCACTAACTACACTCACTCACTCACTCACTCACTCATACTCTCACTCACTCACTCTCACCCTTACTATTACTACACTCACTCTCACACTCGCTCTCACTCTCACCCATACTCTCACTACACTCATTCCTTCACTCACTAACTACACTCACTCACTCACTCACTCATACTCTCACTCACTCTCACCCTTACTATTACTACACTCACTCTCTCACTCGCTCTCACTCTCACCCATACTCTCACTACACTCACTCACTAACTACACTCACTCACTCTCACTCAATCACTCTCACCCATACTCTCACAACACTCACTTTCTCACTCACTAACTACAGTCCCTCACTCTCACTCATACTCTCACTCACTCCCTCTCACCCATACTCTCACAACACTCACTCACTCACATTTTCTTACTCATACTCTCTAACTGTACTCACTTATTCAGTCGCTATCCCCTATACTCTTTTATTACTCTCACTCAAACTCACTCACTCTTCTCCATCTGCCTCTCACAGATTCACTATTCTCTCTCTCTCTCGATTAAAAGTGCAGTGCTTATTTTAAAAAAGTAAAAAAGTGCTTTTTTTTTTTAGGAGTTTTGCCTGTTTTCTACTTCTAAACAAAAATCTACTTTAATTATAAAAAACAAATGAACCATAAGATTAGAAGAACGTCTTTAAGCATGAGCTTGTTTATGTTTTTCAGGGGGCGTCATGCTGCCAGAAACGATTGCGACCGATGATGGACACAATGAGTCCCAGGCTAAGCCCTCAGGGAATTCTGGGAACTTCCTTTGCCAGTGGTGTGTTTTGCATTTAGGGAATAAAGAGGCCAAAGAGATTCCTTTAAAGCCACCGTTCTGCTGCCTTTGAGACATGGACGACAGGGAAAAGGGAATCAAGCTTGTTAGCGAGGTCACTTGTGCAAATCTCCCAGCAAAAATACTCTTTTCTCCTTAGACGTGTCACGTTCCCATCTGCGGATAATGTAATTTTAAAGGTCTTGCAGCAAAAGGGCATCTGAATTGAATTATAGATGTAAGTGAGACTGGGGCAGCATTTCCTGCACTTTCTAAAACCACTATAGGTCAACGTCCTGGAGAAGCAACGGTTTGACCTTGTGTAAATCGGTGGCTCGTTGGTAAATGTGACAAATGCCCAAAGGACAGAAATAACAAACGCTCTCACAATGAGGTTTACAATTCACATTCTGTTATAATACTGCTTTGTGATTGGTCGGCCACCAATCCATGGTGTGTATTCTGTCCAGGTCCAGAGCTGCTGTGATTGGCTGCAACTCCCGGTGGCCCAAAAATGGGAAAAGTGGTTTTGAAATGAGATAAATGAGTTATAATCCTGCAATCTACTCCTCCTTGAAAAGTCTTTCTCCATTTCTTTCTTTTGCTCTTTTGTTCTTAATCTATACATCCGATTTATAAATAGAAGAGAATTCAGAGAAATTTTTTTGTGAACTTTTATTTCCTCAAACTGAAATGTGTAGTGTTTTAATTAGAAGAGCTCTGGGAGAAGTGACGGCACTGCAGCCCCATTGTGTCAGCTTCCAGTGGGCTGATAGAGGAAGAGCCTGATGCGGATGTTTCAGACATGGTTGATACACATGATACCTCAGTGCACACAAATGTCTTTCTGTTTGCTTTCATCAGAGATAGAGAAAAGGAGTTGACCCATTTCCTGCGAAACTCGCATGTGGGTTAGAAAACTGTTCCATTGTACATGCTAACACACTCTCTGTGCACTATAGGAGCGTTTTAATGGAAATAAAATAAATTTGCTTGTGCAAAAAAGTGCAAACTGGTTGTTTCAAAACAACACAAACTCAAAATTGTTTTGATTTTAATTCAGTTTGTGTACTTAATTTATACATGTTCTGCTTGCTTAAATGTTAATTTATTGAGTTCACCTGCTCTACTCGTTAACTTCCTTTTATTTACTTTTTTTTCCCCAGGTTTTTTTTTGTTGTCGTTGAGTGCTTATTTATTTTTGTTCGAGTTTGATTTAACAACTTTTCGAGTTTTACAGCTTCTAGAGTTTCAAATCCCTAGATTGTGTGTTAGCGCTTTTACGCAGCGTTAACTTATCCAAGCATTTTATGGATTGTTCCTGAGCGTGTTTTGTTCATTATATCTGGATTTCTAGTTGCCCCTCGTGTCGGTTTGTTGTGCAACTAGTGCAATCCCTGACATCTAAAGATTGAGTCTCAGGAAAGCCACATGACGTTGATTCAATGTGTAATCGTAACTACATTTCGCATTGGAAAACAGCATCTACAAAATGCAAACTTTGTTTACATTTGTTCACGGTTTTCCATAAATAATTCCATGAAAGTACAACCAAGTGCATTTTCAAATCAAAAGCTGAAAAAAAACTTGTCTTGTTTTCAAGGCAACTCTGCCATAACTTCTTCCGAGAGCGATGTTAATTTTTATTATTTATCGACGTTGCTTTCTAGAACCTCCCGATAATGCCCAACACAGTATATGCCGCACACCGTGGGACCGCTCGGAAACGGTTTCCGACTCTCCAGACGCTCTATCTAGCTCTGTTGCAAGTATCTGTTCCACAGCTTTGAAGCGAGAGAGTGTGTAATATAAATAATTTAAGACTGGGTCACGCCTCATTCAGCATTCGCCGGGATTCTGCCGCTTTCCTGTGGGTGCCACTGTCTCTTGACTTAGAGCTTCGGGTGAGGTTGCATCCCATTTCAACCACACAACAGACACGCTGATATACGACTCATTAGGTGGGTGTAGGTTCCACATTCTTTACTATCTCCTTTTCCCCGACGGCGTGGTTAATAATGCAGGCGTGTGGTGTGTTTGCTTCCTGCTGGTGGTACACGAGCAGATACTGAAAGATCAGGTGTAGCTGAGGGCAACATGTCTGCTTGACCCAGAATCGTCCACTTTCCAGACTATCTATGAGAAGCCACCACTTTAATGGCATTAGGAGAAGTGGAAGTGGTTAGTTGGGATGAATTGTGCATGTAAGCCTATGGTTTTAAATAGATAATGAGTGGGTTCTTGGTTATTTTAAGATTGAAAGCCTGATGTAAGAAAACGAAACTCTTGACGTTTATCTTCACCGCATTGCTTTTCTCTTGACAGATAGATGAGATGTCAAGCTCGAGTGATGAAATGACCAATCAGGGAGAAAACATGAAATCACAAGAGGGTAAGAGACAGCCGGGAATCATGAAAGACGCGGTATTAACACCACTCCTATCGTCAGTCTTCTGCTTCCGAGAGCAGCGTTGTTCAAAACAAACTTTGAATTGAAAACCATAAGCTATGGTTCTTTGCCATTCCCAGATGCGTTTATCCAAAATCGACTTAATGCTTTTTCTGGGAGTCAAACCCATTATCTTTAGGGTTTTTACTTCACTTTACTTTACTTTACAATAGTTTATTAGACGCTCCTACTTTACAGTCATTTATCAGATGCTTTTACTTTACTTTACAGTCATTTATCAGATGCTTTTACTTTACAGTCATTTATCAGATGCTTTTGCTTTACAGTCATTTATCAGATGCTTTTACTTTACAGTCATTTATAAGATGCTTTTGCTTTACAGTCATTTGGCAGACGCTTTTACTTTACTTTACAGTCATTTATCAGACGCTTGTACTTTTCTTTACTTTACAGTTGGCAGATGCTTTTATCCAAAGGGGAGGAAGTGAAGAAATTTGTCTAAAAATTGTCACAGTAGATACGCTTTTATCCAAAGTGACTTACAAGTCAGGACAATTTTTTACAAATCCACAACTTCCTGCTTTCCCTGAGAATCGAACCCACGATTGAGTATTCCAGCTTATTCCCGCTAGCTCAAGGTAAACATCCACAGCTCATGTCTGTTTTTTCTAAAGTGCTGCTTTTTGATTGTGAATCTGAATGGAGGTGGTTATGCTTGACATCGTGCCAATAATCCAGACTTCATTTTCTAGCTAATGAGATTAAGGCGCATCAGCCATGAGCAGTACATGTCATGCTCTGTACTTACTCTCAGCCTACATCCTCTTCCATGCCTTCACTTTCCATCACAATTATTTAGGCATTCATTCTATGTACTGAGTTTGTCTTTGTACACATTCTGTGTTCGTACACATTTGTATTCCTCTATCTCATAATCCAGTGTTAAGCCTCTTTTATGCATTTAGCCAGAGGTGTCAAGTAACGAAGTAGTACTACTTCGTTAC
>MU204204.1:19061856-19074447 GCA_017309775.1 Paedocypris sp. Pulau Singkep
GTCGCATTACTTTTACTTTTATACTTAAAAGTAGTTTTATCAGTATCAGTAACGCTACTTTTACTTTAGTAGAATATTGGGCATTTTACTTTTACTTTCACAGAAGTACTTTTTGACTCTAGTAGTTCTACTTCTAATGAAGTAACAAAAGTGACTACTTTTGACAGCTGTGCATTTAGCACACCGTTTTATTAATCGTCACATGGTCTGGGAGAACTGAACCCACAACTTTGGTGATGAGCCCTACTAAAGCCACTTTTTTTCCATTCCCACCTATGCATTCAGTAGGACGTCTGAATCGCAGCTTTTACAATTTCTTTTTTACTAAACTACTACGCTCCCAGCTCCCAATTTCTGCTCTTCCAAACGGTGATGCTCTACTGTTTGTGCTACAGGAAAGCTTTCTGACCTCAAGGTCAACGGATTTACCAGGCGCTTTTCACAGTCTCAAAGCAGCTGCATGAAATAAACACAACAGTTAGAATATAGTAGAGTTTATGGTATAGTTTTCACAGAACAGTCGGGTCCTAGCAGAACAGTTGTGACTTGAAGGTTGAAGGTTTGAGCCTCGAAGATTGAAGGTTGTAGGTTGTAGCCTCGGACTGGTAGATTCAACAACTGAAGGGTCTTTGAGCAAGACATTGAATGTGATCTGCTCATTTTCCACGTCGCATTGGATAAAAGGATCTGCCGTAAAACATCTACTCAAAGGCCACCTCTAATAGAAGGTCACTATAATAGAAGGATAGAAAAGTTGAGCAGTAGAAGACCATGGCCTTCTGATTTACAGTAAATGTAAGGCCTCAAAGTCACAAGGCAACAGTGGCTAGAAAAACAAAACTCTACACACTTCTTTTGTGTGGCAATGTTTCTGGAAGCCGAATGTCTTCTCTCTGTTGCATACCGTAGTAGTCCAACGTAATGAGCAATCAAACATTTTGCCAAGATGGCTGCCGTCACAACCGCAAATTATTTTATCCCGGGTGGTACTGTGTTTGGTTTGAGTGTGAAATTTCCAATCACGATACAATTTCTAGTTGCATTTTATGGCACCATCAAACCAACAGCAACTGCTCCAGTGTCTTTGGGCCAATGGCTGATTCCTCTGGTTTATTAAGAGTGTTTGCTCTGCAGAAGTCATGCCCGCGGGCCGTGGTTTGGCATCAGACCGAAGCCTCCTCAAACACTGGCATGCTATGTCTGTGTGTATATTGGCACCCTGGTTTGGCAGATTTGGGTTTGGATCAATTCCGGCTCTGGGGTCATTCATCCAAGCGGTCTGCCGCAGAATGACAGAGGGAAATAAAGCAGGATGTGAAAAAGGAGAGTCATTTTGACTCTTCCAGCAAAGCAAAACATTCTATTTGCATCTCACTCACCGAGGCAGGAAATCAATCGCGAATCTTACAATATAACATGGAGTCATGTCACTATTCTCACTTAGTGGTTTGTCTTGAAACGCTGTAGGATCGGGTTCCTCCTGAACTGTCATGTGGAGGTTATCAAACTTTTATTCATGCCTATTCTCCAGAGTGTTGCTGAATATAGACGGCCATGCTTGCTTGTAAAAGACTTGATGCATTTTAAATAGGGAAACATACAGCAGATTTTATGCAAATTGCAACACGGCATCAAAACTCATTTTAATGGAGTGCGTTTTTATTCGGATTGCTTGTTTGAATCACAGTTTTTTCTTGCATTTTTTTAAAGCGCCATTAATATTCAACACGACTAGATTTGCTTTTTAGCTAAGAAAATAAATGTATTAAATATAAGTTTGGCGTGTTGATGAATCACAGCAGCTACTCTTAAGCGCAACCCGTCTAAAACACTCTTTGAAGACCTTTTCAATGATCACAGGCTCTTAGTGACACTTATGCATATAATTAATGCACCATCTTATCACATCTATAGCAATATTAAGGATCTTTTACGGCTCAATGCATGATGGATCCTTGTGGTATTTTAAATGGCATGAGTTCATACTCACAGGGCAGTTAACAAACATGGTAAGCATGTAAAAGACGCTACATTGCATTTTTTGTGTAATTTTTTTTGTAACAAAGACTGAAAATGTTTGCTTACCTTTGCCGCAAAAGTTTGTTTGACAATCTGCTTGTCCATCCACTTTCTCTTTTCCATTTCTGGTTCACATGGAGCTGCAGCCAATCACAGCAACTCTGAGTCTGAAGGAGGGACACAACCTGGATTCCAAGCCAACCAATCACAAAGCAGGACACACAGACACGTTCTCATCCACAATTTTCCACATATTTGTTGGAGGAAACTGGAGACACAAAGGAAACCCAGAGAAGCGTTGAAAAGACTTGACAAAAAAGGCTCAAGGTAAATCTGGGCTCCAATTTAAGTCAAAAATGGAACCTTCTCGCTATAAGTCCACATCATGAGCTAGTACGACACTGTGCTCCCAACTGTCCAAACTCCCGCCATTTTTTTTTTCAATCTGAATGTAAATAGACACATTGGAGCACTTCCACAAAAATATGAACAGCTATGTGTGAGTGTGACGAAATTTCTTCTCTCAGAAGGATTTTCGGAAAGTGTCTTTTGAAAGACACATGATGCAACGCTGTCAGTTGAAGGCCCCCGACTCCACACTAAACCATCCACAAACATAAACATGTCAAAACCCATCAGCATCTTGAGGGAGAAGCTGAAGATACACCGACACCAGAAAACACAGATACTGAGAACTCGCACCATGACCTGACTAATGACCAGAATTTATCAAACCAGAAGAGTATTTGACCCCGTAACTCTGCCTGTTGCCAAGTATTTTGAGCAAAACGATATAAGGGCAAGAACTGGGAGAGCGTTCAGTAAAAAAAAAAACGTTAAACAAACAAAAAAGCACATTTACGGACAAGCTTTTGAGTGTTTTGCCTTTTTATAGCCAGTCTAGTGATTCATAAAACATTTCTGAAGGCTTGTTTTTATAGTTTGTCCTCTACTTGGAAAAGAAATTGCGATCTTGATGACCCACTCCGGGTCATTATTTGTTTGGCCATTAGCTTTTTTACCAGCAAAAAATGTTCTGCTTTTTGTCTTGCGGAAATAAAAGAAAAATAAAATGTGTCACTGCTTCATGCAATTTTGATTTTAATGAACCCTGACCATCATTCAGAGATTGTTGTTAATGGTACATTGAGTGCAAATGGGTTTTTGAGGTAACTAAAGCCACACTGGAAGTAAAGTTTACTTTAAATTGTTTGGTAAACTTTTAATAGATCACTGATGAAAGTAGCTGATTCATTAGTGGAGGGTTATGAAGAAAAACAACGATTATAAATAGATTAAATTAACAAGAAACCTTCTTAATTGCTTTTCCATTTCAGGGTCACAGGGAGCTGGAGCTAGGCAGGATACAAACACTGCATTAGTGGCCAACCAATCACAGAACGGTATTCACAGACGCACATATTCACACTCTCACATAGTAAAGATGGTAAATTTTGTGGAAACTGCGTGTAAACAGTTAATATCTTGAGATGATATCGCCATCTGCAGGGTGCAGAAGGTACTGGAAGCAATTTATGAGCTAAATCATGTGGATGTCAATTAGCAACTTGATTAATACCAGGTGTTTTTAATTAGCAACATTTACAATTTGAGTTTGACTGTGGGACTTTCTGTTCGTTTTTATCTATTTTGTCCTGCCATTTTGAAACATTGAGGTGTTCTATAGTGGGAATTAAAACCTCATAAATAAAGTTTCTTGTTTTTTCACATTTATTGGTGCTTTGTGAGTGGAAATTCACTATGAGTAAAATACTCAAGTTGTTTTAAAATGTATATTGTAAATTTCTACTCACGTCTTCTTTGAATTGGTGACATTTGTTTGTTTATTTATTTGTTTGGATTTGTTGTTGCTGTTGTGACGTGAAACTTCCCCGCTGTGGGACTAATAAAGGATTTTTCAATTCAATTCAATGTAATGAAGTATTTTTACAGTAGGGTATCCATACTTTTACTCAAAATTGGTTTTCAGGTTCTCTTTACAAGACCTCAAGCAGGCCTCAATAGTGAGTCTAGAAGAGTCCATCTTGCTGCTGATGCTGTGCCGCTAATTCAAATACTTTTCACATAATACATTCATATTTTCAGATTCTCTGTGCGAGGGACAAGTACACGTGGACATTCTGATTTGCTCTCTGTTCTCTTTCAGCTTCAGTCCTTTAGAGCATTTTATTTTTTTAAGAGCTGTTCCTGTAAAGTGCTTTTGAGCGTGAACATGCATTTGACTTATCCTGCAGGTACATAAATCCAGCCGTTGACCGTAATAGACGTCTGGAGAGCTGTGACAGTGGAGGGCTTTTGAGTTTTGACTTTCAATGTACTAGTCACCTTTTTATTCTTTCAGACACGAAGAGATGTTGGAGTTCAAGCTGAAATTGTCATTGGGCAGAAGAGCATTCCCCACGGCAGAGCTTCATATTGCCATGGCCTGTAATCAAACACCTGTCATCGGACATGAGTCCTCCATCGCTGCCTCTTCCAGGTGGAACCAAGTCTATCCTGTCCACCGAGAGTCCAGAACTTCCATCCTCGGGCTCAGAAAAAAGGGAAATGATGCTAGTCGCCTTGTGAGAAACACAAGAGGTTTGTTTCCAAAAAAATAAGTTTTGTCTTAGCAGGTACCAAGAGCCTCAAGTGGCAAAGTAAAAATAGTTACTTTACATAAATAACATTTAGGCTAATTTGCACTTTACTTGAGAAAATTTGTGCATATTTTTCACCACTCAAATGTTCATGCTTTTTTGTTTTTTTTCTGTTTTGTTTTTTCATGTTGTCATTGATTTTAGGTCAAAAAATGTAGGTAATTTATATGTTTTTTTAAATATACAATATGTATACATATGAATAATACAATTGATTAGAGAGAAAAAAAAAGCATGACGAACGCATAAAGAAACTGGAAAAGTCTTCGAAACACTGAGCATAGTATTTGTAATTGTATTGGTACTTCAATAATTGCGTGAATTTATTGGGACTGCGTGAATTTAAAAGTTGCTTTTATTTTTGATACTCAGTACAAGTACAAAGTAGACAAAAATACTTAAAGTAAAAAAAATATTTACAACATTTACAAAGTTTACAAAAATACCTAAAGTAACGAAGTCTGTTTACTCAAGTACTTTACACCTTACACCAATTTTTTAATGGCACTCTTTCCTTGCATTACTCTTACTTCTATACTTTAAGCAGTTTACAAACCAGTGCTTTTACTTGAGTAAAAAGGTTAATTAGATTTTTTTTTACCACGGAAGTAGTTTTCTTTTTACTTTAGTGCCTATACTTTTACTTGAGTAATGAATGTCACTACTTGAGTAATGAATGCGACTTGAAATTCCTAAAAAAAAACTGTAAGCTGAATCCTCCCCATTAAAGCTTATCAGTCTCATTCTCAAGCCGATTAGAAGATACACCATCACATTTTGGCCTCAGCCAAGCGGCATGGTGGGGAAATCGAGGATGAGCGCAATAGAATCTTCAAACACGGAATGTCTCGAGCCGTAATTGTCGCTCCGTTAAAGATTCATCATGACCTTGGCATGTGTAACCGCCACACGGACTCTAATGATGTCTCGCCTGTTGCCTGGGAAAAGCAGAAAGCCCACGAGGGGGATGGCATGTAGACGTTGGCATACGCTGGCACTCTGAGAGCTTTAATTAGTGTGTTTTAAAGGGTCTGCGGCACCATAGTAAGCCCGGGGTACTGAGCCGCTCTGAGCTGTGTGGAGCACGATGGGCATTTCTGATCCTGAACCTGTGATTTTTACCACCATACCTATATATATTTAACATTATACCACCAACAATGGACGAAAACAGTGTTTTGAGCAGAAACAAAACCCTTCATCCTGGATTGAGCGTCAGATCTGCTGTCTCAGGCCCTCACGTTTGAAGAGTCTTCCTTTCCGTCGGCTTTGGTAAGTAACCTGCTGCTGAATTTCAAACTAAACTGTTCTGAAATCTCCAGCTCAAAATGCACACGCAGTGATGCGGAGGGAGAAGATTATGGTGACAGGATCCTGAAAACGCTTTTTCTTTCGCAGCGCTCGCATCTCCGTCACCGGACAGGAAAGCTGAAGTTTCGCCGCCTTTGCTATTTTCCTAACAAACATCACAGTTCATCCAATCACCCAGTCTCCAGCAGCCCTGACACAAAGAGGCATCAGCCGCCGCGCAACGAATTTTCTGTTGCCATAGCAACTCAGGCATTCCACCAAACCTTCCGTCTGATGGCTTCCTTTTCTTCACTTAGAAGATATCCAACCTCGTATGAGGGTCTTGGCGGTCTTTCACATGCTTTGTGTCCGTGTGTGTGTGTGTGTGTGTGTGTGTGTGTGTGTGTGTTGCGTCTGCATATTTTAGAATTTTGTGAGAGAAATTTTGCTCATTTTTGGGTAAAACATTTTCCGAATTTCAAGACAAGCAATAATGCGAATGGCAAATTCAATAACCTAAACAAAAAACAAACTTTTTCTCCTAAATTATCCTGTACTGTAAAAAATGGCCTTCAATTTAACAGTAACGTACCATAGAAATGCTACAGTAGTCAACTGTATTTCACCAAACAAACAAAACCATAGAATTTACAGTGGAAAATAGTAGTTAGTTTTACTGAGTAGTAAAACAAGATACTCAAATAGGCTTTGTATATAAAATACAAAGGTTTTTATTGGCTGGGAGAGAGAGAGAAACAGAGAGAGAGAATCAGCAGCTCAGTAATGTCAGATGAGCTTGTTCCTTGGAAGAGCCAATGAGAAGCTTGCATGTGTTGCTCGCTAGTTTTTTAATTCTGTAAAAACTAAAAATGAATCATAAAAATGTTTACATAAATCTGTTGCGTTGTAACAAGGAACAATTTAAGCGATTGGTCTTAAAAAAAGAGACAAAGTATGTTTCAATAAGATAAAGAAGTGTCTCACCGTCTCTGTCTGCTTAGTGGCCTGGCTGCATTTCAACAGCTTTCTCAATTCCTGTTTGGGAGGCGCTGTAGTAGCCTGACTGTTATAGGAGCCTATAGATGACAGTAAGAAGTAAGAAGACAGTAGTCCACTGGTTACTATTTACATGGGTTTTTAACCCTTTATGTTGTGATGGAAACCCAAGAAGGACACGTGATGTAGTGACAGTCTAATTGTGGTGGAGATTTTCGTGTAATTATCAGTACTGTGGGTGTGGTCCGTTACAGACAAAAAAGCACTTTTAAATGATTGATGCAAAGATGCCAATGAGTTTTTTTAAATGAATATTCAAATCAAAGTGTCAAAAAAAAAAAGTTAAAGGCTGCCCACTGCTCCAGGTTAAGTTAATCAAGGCTCATATGAGAGTTGATGAAATGAACAGCTTTCTTTGGATTCAACATACGGCACATGGCAAAATGTTGATGTATTTAGTATTGACTTGTAATATGATGTAAAAAGTCTTTAGCGTTTAAAGAGTCTTGTCACTGGCCAAAAAGTCTGCATGAAATGCCACGTTTATCTTGAGCTTAGTAAAGTGAGCTTCGCTTTTTCTGTCACTTTTTCACCATCCGTGTTGGAGCAGGGATTACATTTGCAGCCTCCTGACAGGGTGGTATTTTGCACCGGACATGCTTGACCTTTTGGTTTTTACTCAAATACAGAATTCTAAAGACATTCGAAAGTGATTTTGTCTTTTGAATTCGTAATGGGGCGAACCAGTGGAGTAGTGAGTAGTGCTGTCGCCTCACATCTAGAAAGACTCATTTAGCACTCAAGTTCTAGGCCCAGTCATATGGAATCTGATTAGTGCCAAAAAATATCCAACATACATTTCTAATAAATGAGCCAAAACTAATTAAGTTTGTTAATTTTTCGCTTGCAATGTTGTTTGGTTTTTTTTTTTCTTTTGCTTGCAATCTTCACATTTTCGTTTAAAACTTTTTTTTCGCTTTGTATTTTTTCGGGGGTTTTTTTTGTTTGTTTTTTTTCCGTCTGAATTTTTGGCCCAAGTTTCCATTAGTTATCCATTAGATATTTATTTTGATATTTTTGGCACTAATCTGATTCCATACAGTCACAGTTATTTTGTATGAGGCATGTTCTCCACATGGGTAAGTTTTGTCATTCTCTTCGGTTTTAAAAAGAAAAACAAGCATTGCTCGTAAGTGTGAGTGAGTGTGTGAATGTGTGTGTTCTGCTGTGTGATTGGTCAGCCATCAATCCTGGGTGTGTTTTGTCTTCAGGCACAAATCCCTGTGATTGGCTTCTGCTCCCCATGACCAAGAAATAGAAAAGCAGTACAAAAAATGAGCGGACAACATTCATACTTTGTAAACTCAGCCTTTTAGCGATTGACCCTTGAATGACAATGACATTGCGTTTATTTATTTATTTGCTTGTATTGAATATATATAATTCATATATAATTCCCGTCTTGGGTTTTGTTCGCTTGAGGCTTCTGTGCCGTAGAACGAATTAGAGTAGCCAAAGAACATATTTACATATGTCAGCCCATGGGATCTGGGTGTGCGCCATTTATTTTAATACAAACCTCTGCTGGTGCCCCTCTGAAATGTTAAAAGCCTTTTTTTTAATTTATGAGCAAACAATATAATTATGTAGCCTCTGAATATATTCACAGCGCTTAGTAGATTTTCTTTTGGTGTAATATTCGTGACTGATGTGCTTACACGTCAATTTGTGTAGTTATAAACGCAGACATTTGTTTCAAAGGCATATTGATCAATGATCATAACTCGCTTGCGATAATCACTTCTGATTAAAACGTTTTCTTTGTATAACGTATGACTGCTTAGATCATCATCTTAGAGTCCTTTGAATGTTAAATACAGTGAAAATTAATGGCATTTATTGATTATGCTGTTTATTGGAATTTTCTAATAAGTATAGATTTATTTAAAATAGGACAGATCATTACTTTAAAAAAACATCAACTTATAAACAACTTTTAATCAATATAGAATTGCAAAAATGTTCTACAGAATACACTGAATAAAGTGTCTTATTGGATCAAAGTAAAATTTTTGCATCAACTTGTTTCACTTAATCACTTTATTTTGGATCAACTTAACATTTGTACTTTATAAGGAATTAACTATCCACTACTTAGTCAGTGCAAAATACATCTTTGAATCAAACTAAGCTTTAAAAGTTTAATGAAATCTCAAATGATACTTTTTCCTAATGTATTCTCATTGGAAGGGTTGAAAATGAGACCACCACCCTAATACATGCATATATTTGCATCCTTTGTTGATTGGGGCTTGTGTACTAACAGGTTAAATTAAAAAAAAAACAATGTGTATAAGCGTCTAACAATATATCATAAAATCTGAACAGACATTCATGTGTCTTTACCACTGAGGTGTAATGGGTTAATAACACGAGTAATAACATATTCTGACATCATGCACGTGTATCCTTCATCCATTGACATCAGTAATGCTCAAGATGTGATCTGTTATTGTGACAGGCCTGGTTTCATTTGCTGAGCGTGAGTTTGGATGGGTCGAATAGCTGAGACGGTTTCTCCGTACAAAACCTGTCAGATTTTTGCTTGGCGACTGATTGATTAAAAAGCACTGCAAACATGCTTGGCCAGGTCCTGCTTTTTTTCTCCAGCTATTTTCATTTTTTCTGCTTTAATGGTCATCAGACAGATGCTCTGAGAGCCATGATGAACACAATGGAACTAATCGCCTTTCTGGCCATCAGTGTGTCCACCAAACTTGACAACCAGCTGTCCTTCTTATAGAAAAGAGCCTCGGCTGCTGATTTTGTCATTTTTGGGATGATTTTTTTACTGGTTTTCCCAAACAAAAGCCTTGGAAAAGCCTGTACTTCCTTGTTATGTTACTGTGTGTTCTCCGTGTATTGACAGGCGTCTTTTATTAGTATGCGGCAGACAGAGCGTGTCTGGTTGTTTTAACTGGCTCATGCCTTGGGCAGTGTATTTAAACTTTTTCAAACTTTGCTTGAGACACCTGCCTAGGGTTTCACACCATTGCGCTCCGTCTATTCTCTTCGCCAGGAGAACGAATCCTACACAGAATGCTGTAATTGAAACGGTTAATGATCTGAATCTGTCTCCATGGAACGTTGCATTCGAATGCCACTCAGGTAAACTTTTTGTTGGCGGCAATATTGTCGAATTTATCAGTTGTTCTATTTTTATGGTAATCTAGATTTGCAGTTTAGCAAAGCATTGATTTAATTTGCTTTGTGCACCGACTGTTTTTTTGTGTTAGGAAAATAAATCTTTCTTTTGTATTTAGGAAATGTAAGACATAAGCTGAAAAAAATGATAACTGTAGATTATTTTTTTAAACTATTTTGCCGATTCAATTTAACATCTTAAAGTCAATAGAAAAAAAATTTAAATTAAGGAATATGAATTTCAGATTATAGTGACTACAATCTTTAGCAATATGTGATCGGGAAAAAAACTGTTGTGTTGTCAAAAAATTTTTGTCATTTAACAGCTTAACAGCATTTAACAGAAATTGTGGTAAAACATACGTAACATTCTAAATATCTATCCAAATTCTCTCTCAACCCAATATTTCTATTCCTAAGATTATCATTTTAGTGAAACTGTTGAGCGCAGAAACTTGTGAAAGACTAAGAGAATGTCAACGTGACACGTTGGCCATGAACATAGTCGTTTTTTAATTAAAATACGAAACATGGTGTCCGTTTTATACATCCAACTGGGCCACTCAAAAAACAGGCTGTAGTTTAATAGTAATACACTCATCAAAGTCAAAAAGCTGTTCAACTGTTGAAATACAGGCGAGAATAAAATCCTAAAACGATTTTTGTAGATCGGTTTATGATCTTTTTATCAGTAAGATATTTGTTGGAAAACCAGGTGATTAATTTGCAAGCACAAAGTATTGCAAAAATTACAAACGTCTAAAACATAATACACATTTTTTTTCCATTTATGCACAGATATTCTCCATCTAACATGTGGTACATGCAGAGATGTAAAGAGTACCAGACAACCATACTTAATACGTACTGTATAAGTTACTCCAATACAAGTAAAAAGTCACCACTATAAAGAACATTTGAGTCAAAGTAGCAAAGTATCGAATTTTAAAAGAACTTGAGTATTTTACTCATACTGAATTTAGGCAAAAAAAAATTACAAAGAAATGTGAAAAATGTCTCTTCATGAAGTTTTATTTTCTAATACAGAAACTAATCCATGTTTCAAAAATGGTAAAACTAATTAAATAAAGAACAAACAGTCGTAGTCAAACTCGAATGTGCAAAATAACTAAAATAAACCCTATACAATAAAATCCTGTTAAATATTCACGTCTCTAAGTTGCGTTCATGTGGTTTCTAAATCACAATTAGCTTCCTGTATAGGAGTCTAAAAATGGCAAAAGTGCCTCGTTCGCCCAAGAAATGAACAAAAAAAATTGATTATGGTTTGTCGCGCAATGTATCAAAATGTAACAGGTAACGGTAAGAGTAAATTCAAATGTATTGGAGTGACAAGTACAGTTACTCAATCAGAAATGCAGTGGAGTTTCAAGTAAAAGTTGCTTATATTTTTGATACTCAGTACAAGTACAAAGTAGCCAAAAACATACTTAAGTAAAGTAACGAAGTACATTTACTCAAGTATCTTACACCTCTGAGTACATGTGATATCAAGCAAAACAATATTGGTGTCAGTAGTAATTATGTCTGTGCTGAGCTACAACACTCACAGGCTAAAGGACTCCACCCATGATCGACGCCCATTTTTGGGCGGGGCCACATTTAAGTCCTCTAGATTGCGAATGGTGAGGAGGCTTTTATTTGTATGTTTATCGTTCACATAACGTGTCACATTTTTGAAGTGGAATTTAAGTGTGAGCACAGCGTCGCTTTCCCACTTCTGCGCTTTTCAATCTCTGTCTGACAGCGGAACAGGTGACTTTTGTAAAATGCAAAGGTTGTGGGGACACATTGAACTTCAGAAACGATTCATCATTCAAAAGTAAAGTGAGTTTAATGACTACATAGTATAAGTGTCGGACGCACAGGTCTTGTTTGACCTCTGAATACTGCCCTTGTCTGGCCACAGAGAGAAAGAGAGAGAGATAGAGAAAGAGAGAGAGAGAGAGAGAGAGAGTTCTTCAGCTCATCACATCTGTGCCTAAGGGACAGCAAGATACGTTGTGAAAATATTCATAATGTGTAAGAGACCTGGTCCTGGGCTCCCTCAAGTGGCAGTATGGGAGGCCCAGGACTCAATCAAGACCAGCTGATGATGGTTGGGATTGTACACCTGCAGGCACTTGTGCCTTAGTATTTAAGGGCTGCAAGGAAAGATCACCTCTGTCAGTTATTGAAGTCGCGACCATGCTGTGAGGTTGATCCAGGTCTGACGTTTTGCTTTAAACTGGTCACAGGCTGTAACCAGTTTAGCAAGTGTGATAAGAATAATAGGAAGAGAGGATGTGTTAACCATTGTCTTGTCCTAGCCTTTAGGCAGTTTTGAACTTTTGAACTCTACAGTTACATGCTTAAGAAAGATTCTGAATTAATATTAAATGTCACCTTTCAACATAAAATA
>MU204204.1:19074472-19091983 GCA_017309775.1 Paedocypris sp. Pulau Singkep
GTAAACAGACCAGCTACGGGAACGTCCTGTATTATAGGTTCACGACAGCTGTCCTAACCAAAAGCTCACGGGAATATCCTGTTGAAGAACTGTAGTGTGAAACTTCTTTGTTGTGAAAAGTATAAATAAAGCTCAAGTGAGGCGAACGTGGAGACAGTCGGTCGGTGCAGACTGCGACGGCTGCTCCCACGGCAAGCTAACATCAGAATGACTTGTCGTGTCTTTTTATCCTTAAATTGTCTCCTCCGCTGAAGAACTGAGTCTCTGGGTCCTCGGACCCTACATTGGGTAAAACATTTTCCGAATTTCAAGACAAGCAATAATGCGAATGGCAAATTCAATAACCTAAACAAAAAACAAACTTTTTCTCCTAAATTATCCTGTACTGTAAAAAATGGCCTTCAATTTAACAGTAACGTACCATAGAAAACCAAACAAACAAAACCATAGAATTTACAGTGGAAAATAGTAGTTAGTTTTACTGAGTAGTAAAACAAGATACTCAAATTGGCTTTGTATATAAAATACAAAGGTTTTTATTGGCTGGGAGAGAGCGAATCAGCAGCTCAGTAATGTCAGAGGAGCTCGTTCCTTGGAAGAGCCAATGAGAAGCTTGCATGTGTTGCTCGCTAGTTTTTTAATTCTGTAAAAAATAAAAATGAATCATAAAAATGTTTACATAAATCTGTTACGTTGTAACAAGGAACAATTTAAGCGATTGGTCTTAAAAAAAGAGACAAAGTATGTTTCAATAAGATAAAGAAGTGTCTCACCGTCTCTGTCTGCACAGTGGCCTGGCTGCTATAGGGGCCTATAGATGACAGTAAGAAGTAAGAAGACAGTAGTCCACTGGTTACTATTTACACGGGTTTTTAACCCTTTATGTTGTGATGGAAACCCAAGAAGGACACGTGATGTAGTGACGGTCTAATGGTGGTGGAGATTTTCGTGTAATTATCAGTACTGTGGGTGCAGTCCGTTACAGACAAAAAAAAGCACTTTTAAATGATTGATGCAAAGATGCCAATGAGTTTTTTTAAATGAATATTCAAATCAAAGTGTCAAAAAAAAAAAAAGTGAAAGGCTGCCCACTGCTCCAGGTTAAGTTAATCAAGGCTCATATGAGAGTTAATGAAATGAACAGCTTTCTTTGGATTCAACATACGGCACATGGCAAAATTTTGATGTATTTATGTATTGACTTGTAATATGATGTAAAAAGTCTTTTGCGTTTAAAGAGTCTTGTCACTGGCCAAAAAGTCTGCATGAAATGCCACGTTTATCTTGAGCTTAGTAAAGTGAGCTTCGCTTTTTCTGTCACTTTTCCACCATCCGTGTTGGAGCAGGGATTACATTTGCAGCCTCCTGACAGGGTGGTATTTTGCACCGGACATGCTTGACCTTTTGCTTTTTACTCAAATACAGAATTCTAAAGACATTCGAAAGTGATTTTGTCTTTTGAATTCGTAATGGGGCGAACCAGTGGAGTAGTGAGTAGTGCTGTCGCCTCATATCTACAAAGACTCATTTAACACTCGAGTTCTAGGCCCAGTCATATGGAATCTGATTAGTGCCAAAAAATATCCAACATACATTTCTAAAAATGAGCCAAAACTAATTAAGTTTGTTAATTTTTCGCTTGCAATGTTGTTTGGTTTTTTTTTTTCTTTTGCTTTCAATCTTCACATTTTCGTTTAAAACTTTTTTTTTCGCTTTGTATTTTTTTGTTTTTTTTTTTTGTTTGTTTTTTTTTCCGTCTGAATTTTTGGCCCAAGTTTCCATTAGTTATCCATTAGATATTTATTTTGATATTTTTGGCACTAATCTGATTCCATACAGTCACAGTTATTTTGTATGAGGCATGTTCTCCACATGTGTAAGTTTTGTCATTCTCTTCGGTTTTAAAAAGAAAAACAAGCATTTAGGTGAATTGAAATCGGGAGAATTGCTCGTAAGTGTGAGTGAGTGTGTGAATGTGTGTGTTCTGCTGTGTGATTGGTCAGCCATCAATCCTGGGTGTGTTTTGTCTTCAGGCACAAATCCCTGTGATTGGCTTCTGCTCCCCATGACCAAGAAATAGAAAAGCAGTACAAAAAATGAGCGGACAACATTCATACTTTATAAACTCAGCCTTTTAGCGATTGACCCTTGAATGACAATGACATTGCGTTTATTTATTTATTTGCTTGTATTGAATATGTATAATTCATATATAATTCCCGTCTTGGGTTTTTTGTTCGCTTGAGGCTTCTGTGCCGTAGAACGAATTAGAGTAGCCAAAGAACATATTTACATATGTCAGCCCATGGGATCTGGGTGTGCGCCATTTATTTTAATACAAACCTCTGCTGGTGCCCCTCTGAAATGTTAAAAGCCTTTTTTTTAATTTATGAGCAAACAATATAATTATGTAGCCTCTGAATATATTCACAGCGCTTAGTAGATTTTCTTTTGGTGTAATATTCGTGACTGATGTGCTTACACGTCAATTTGTGTAGTTATAAACGCAGACATTTGTTTCAAAGGCATATTGATCAATGATCATAACTCGCTTGCGATAATCACTTCTGATTAAAACGTTTTCTTTGTATAACGTATGACTGCTTAGATCATCCTCTTAGAGTCCTTTGAATGTTAAATACAGTTAAATTAATGGCATTTATTGATTATGCTGTTTAATGGAATGTTCTAATAAGTATAGATTTATTTAAAATAGGACAGATCATTACTTTAAAAAAAAACATCAACTTATAAACAACTTTTAATCAATTTTTATATTTTGATTACTGGAAATAACTTAAAATTTGATATTAATTTATACATGTTATTTTATGTTATAGAATTGCAAAAATGTTCTACAGAATACACTGAAAAAAGTGTCTTATTGGATCAAAGTAAAATTTCTTGTTTCACTTAATCACTTTATTTTGGATCAACTTAACATTTTTACTTTATAAGGAATTAACTATCCACTACTTAGTCAGTGCAAAATACATCTTTGAATCAAACTAAGTTTTAAAAGTTTAATGAAATCTCAAATGATACTTTTTCCTAATGTATTCTCATCGGAAGGGTTGAAAATTAGACCGCCACCCTAATATATGCATATGTTTGCATCCTTTGTTGATTGGGGCTTGTGTACTAACAGGTTAAATTAAAAAAAATAATGTGTATAAGCGTCTAACAATATATCATAAAATCTGAACAGACATTCATGTGTCTTTACCACTGAGGTGTAATGGGTTAATAACACGAGTAATAACATATTCTGACATCATGCACGTGTATCCTTCATCCATTGACATCAGTAATGCTCAAGATGTGATCTGTTATCGTGACAGGCCTGGTTTCATTTGCTGAGCGTGAGTTTGGATGGGTCGAATAGCTGAGACGGTTTCTCCGTACAAAACCTGTCAGATTTTTGCTTGGCGACTGATTGATTAAAAAGCACTCCAAACATGCTTGGCCAGGTCCTGCTTTTTTCTCCAGCTATTTTCGTTTTTTCTGCTTTAATGGTCATCAGACAGATGCTCTGAGAGCCATGATGAACACAATGGAACTAATCGCCTTTCTGGCCATCAGTGTGTCCACCAAACTTGACAACCAGCTGTCCTTCTCATAGAAAAGAGCCTCGGCTGCTGATTTTGTCATTTTTGGGATGATTTTTTTTACTGGTTTTCCCAAACAAAAGCCTTGGAAAAGCCTGTACTTCCTTGTTATGTTACTGTGTGTTCTCCGTGTATTGACAGGCGTCTTTTATTAGTATGCGGCAGACAGAGCGTGTCTGGTTGTTTTAACTGGCTCATGCCTTGGGCAGTGTATTTAAACTTTTTCAAACTTTGCTTGAGACACCTGCCTAGGGTTTCACACCATTGCGCTCCGTCTATTCTCTTCGCCAGGAGAACGAATCCTGCACAGAATGCTGTAATTGAAACGGTTAATGATCTGAATCTGTCTCCATGGAACGTTGCATTCAAATGCCACTCAGGTAAACTTTTTGTTGGCGGCAATATTGTCGAATTTATCAGTTGTTCTATTTTTATGGTAATCTAGATTTGCAGTTTAGCAAAGCATTGATTTAATTTGCTTTGTGCACCAACTGTTTTTTTGTGTTAGAAAAATAAATCTTCCTTTTGTATTTAGGAAATTTAAAACGTAAGCTGAAAAAAATGATAACTGTAGATTCTTTTTTTTAAACTATTTTGCCATTTCAATTTAACATCTTAAAGTCAATAGAAAAAAAAAAATTTAATTAAGGAATATGAATTTCAGATTATAGTGACTACAATCTTTAGCAATATGTGATCGGGAAAAAAACTGTTGTGTTGTCAAAAAAATGTTGTCATTTAACAGCTGAGAAATTGTGGTAAAACATACGTAACATTCTAAATATCTATCCAAATTCTCTCTCAACCCAATATTTCTATTCCTAAGATTATCATTTTAGTGAAACTGTTGAGCGCAGAAACTTGTGAAAGACTAAGAGAATGTCAACGTGACACTTTGGCCATGAACATAGTCGTTTTTTAATTAAAATACGAAACACAGTGTCCGTTTTATACATCCAACTGGGCCACTCCAAAAACAGGCTGTAGTTTAATAGTAATACACTCATCAAAGTCAAAAAGCTGTTCAACTGTTGAAATACAGGCGAGAATAAAATCCTAAAACGATTTTTGTAGATCGGTTTATGATCTTTTTATCAGTAAGATATTTGTTGGAAAACCAGGTGATTAATTTGCAAGCACAAAGTATTGCAAAATTTACAAACGTCTAAAACATAATACACATTTTTTTCCATTTATGCACAGATATTCTCCATCTAACATGTGGTACATGCAGAGGTGTAAAGAGTACCAGACAACCATACTTAATACGTACTGTATAAGTTACTCCAATACAAGTAAAAAGTCACCACTATAAAGAACATTTGAGTCAAAGTAGCAAAGTATCGAATTTTAAAAGAACTTGAGTATTTTACTAATACTGAATTTAGGCAAAAAAAAATTACAAAGAAATGTGAAAAATGTCTCTTCATGAAGTTTTATTTTCTAATACAGAAACTAATCCATGTTTCAAAAATGGTAAAACTAATTAAATAAAGAACAAACAGTCGTAGTCAAACTCGAATGTGCAAAATAACTAAAATAAACCCTATACAATAAAATCCTGTTAAATATTCACGTCTCTAAGTTGCGTTCATGTGGTTTCTAAATCACAATTAGCTTCCTGTATAGGAGTCTAAAAATGGCAAAATTGCCTCGTTCGCCCAAGAAATGAACAAAAAAAATTGATTATGGTTTGTCGCGCAATGTATCAAAATGTAACAGGTAACGGTAAGAGTAAATTCAAATGTAGTGGAGTGACAAGTACAGTTACTCAATCAGAAATGCAGTGGAGTTTCAAGTAAAAGTTGCTTATATTTTTGATACTCAGTACAAGTACAAAGTAGCCAAAAACATACTTAAGTAAAGTAACGAAGTACATTTACTCATGTATCTTACACCTCTGTGTACATGTGATATCAAGCAAAACAATATTGGTGTCAGTAGTAATTATGTCTGTGCTGAGCTACAACACTCACAGGCTAAAGGACTCCACCCATGATCGACGCCCATTTTTGGGCGGGGCCACATTTAAGTCCTCTAGATTGCGAATGGTGGGGAGGCTTTTATTTGTATGTTTATCGTTCACATAACGTGTCACATTTTTGAAGTGGAATTTAAGTGTGAGCACAGCGTCGCTTTCCCACTTCTGCGCTTTTCAATCTCTGTCTGACAGCGGAACAGGTGACTTTTGTAAAATGCAAAGGTTGTGGGGACACATTGAACTTCAGAAACGATTCATCATTCAAAAGTAAAGTGAGTTTAATGACTACATAGTATAAGTGTCGGACGCAAAGGTCTTGTTTGACCTCTGAATACTGCCCTTGTCTGGCCACAGAGAGAGAGAGAGAGAGAGAGAGATAGAGAAAGAGAGAGAGAGAGAGAGAGAGTTCTTCAGCTCATCACATCTGTGCCTAAGGGACAGCAAGATACGTTGTGAAAATATTCATAATGATGATTTTCTAACATGCCATCCAGTATTAACATGTGCCCCCACCCATCACTCCCTCTCTCCCTCCGTCCCTAGTTCTATCTCTCTTAACGTATCCTATCTTGCATGTCTACTTGTGTCTCCAACTTTCTCTTAATTTTCTTTTTCTCTGTGTTCTTTATTTGTGTTGTCTGCCTGCCTGCTTTTCTTTTGTCTTTCTTTCTTTTTATTTCCATCTTTCTTTATTTTTTTCTTTACATCTCTTTTGTCTGGTTTCTCATTAAATTTGATTTTTCTCAGTGTCTTTTTTTTCTCTTTGATTTTCTTGATTTTACTTGCATTAATGTTTTACTTATTTACTTTCATATTTACTTTATTAAGTCTATTTCTTTCTTTCTTTCTTTCTTGCTTTCTTTCTTTCTTCCTTTTTTGTGTTGTCTGTCTGCCTGCTTTTCTTTTTTTCTGTCTTTCTTTTTGTCTGTCTGTCTGCCTTTCATTATTTCCTTTTTCTTTCCTTCTTTTTTCTTTCCTTTTTTTTACTTTATTCCTTTCTTTTCGTCTATCTTTTGTTCTGTTTCTCTTTAGATCCCTGTCTTTTTATTTCTCTCTATCTCTCTCTTCTTGATTTTCTTGATTTTACTTGCATTCATTTTTTACTTAATCATATTTACTTAAGTCCTTTCCCGCCTTCTTTCTTTCTGTCTTTCTTTCTTTTTTTGTTGTTGTCTGTCTGTCTGCTTTACATTCTTTTTATGTCCTTCTTTCTTTCTTTCTTTCTTTCTTTCTTTCTGTCTGCCTTTCTCTCTGTTCTGTCTGTCTGTCTGCCTGCCTTTCTTTGTTTCTTTCTTTCTTTCTTTCTTTTCTTTCTGTCGATCCATCTGCCTGTCTTTCTCTCCTTTCTTTCTTTTTTATTATCTTTCTCTCTTTCTTTCTTTTTTCCTTTCTTTACTCCTTCCTTCCTTTCTCCCTGTCTTTCTTCCACTCTTCCTTTCTCCCACTGACCTTCGTCTCCCTCCCCATCCTGATCTCTCAGTGTCCGTCTCTCTTTAGTCTTTATTAGCATGAACAGCTGGCGTTCTTTTGGCTGTAAAGACCTGCCCAGAAACATTAGCATGCAAGCTGGACATGCGCCAAAAGACGAGAACCAATTAAACCAGAGCATCAATCTGTATTGATCTGACCAGGTTAAGTTAATTAACACTCATACGTACCGTCCCAAGTTTTTCATTTCTCTGAGGTTGTTTTCATATCGTAGGAGACGCATTCGCAGCCTCAGGTGTTTCATTAAAGTAAGTGTACAATATAATTGGTGGACTTCAATGATATTACCTTGTTTTGATCAGTGGGTACGTGATATTAAACCAATCATCTCCACCATCACCGTGAAAAAAAAAGAGGCTTTGATTCCCTGAATGAAAACCAGCGCATGGTTTTCTTGTGAACTTCTTCCCTGCCCATATGTTCCAGGGAGAGAGGAAAGCAGACATATCTGAGCTGGTTAAGAGGTTTGCGTAACATGAAACCTCCATCGCGGACTTTGATCTCTGTTGTGGTTCAATATGATTTATTCTACGTGTAGTTATGGTTTGTGAAAGGACATTATTACCTGAAATGCGTTTAAATGGAAACTCGCCTGCTTTCGACACTTCAAAGGTGTCGATCTAGAACCTGCTGCGAGAGAGCAAAATGACACAGTCAAGCCTGGAAATAACTGTTTTGTCAGAGAGAAAAGACAACACACACACACACACACACACACGAATACATGTTTGAATACATACATATAAATACACGATACATTGCACCTTGTGTCACTATTTCTTGCCTCGTCTGGTTTTGATCTCCGTCCATGCTTAGTTCTGTATGTTCACTTTTGTTATGATATTTTTGCACATATATTACAAATGACTATCAGTATTATTATTGAATTGCACATATATTATGTCTGGACTATATGTACTACATCAGTACAGCAAATATTAATTTAGGCTTTTGAACGTATAATGACCTCATGATCATGATTCATTTAAACCGTTTCTTGCCTTCTAAATTTTGGAACGTATTTTAATATATTGTAGTTATTTATATTGGTTATTCAGTGTGTATATTTTACCATTATCTTATCTTTCTTTTTGCACCAAATGGAGTAGCAATACTAATCTCGATGTAAGCCTGTGATACAATGGCAATAAAGGCATTCTATTCTATTTTATTCTATTCTATTCGTTATAGCAATGTAAAATTATTTGTTTTGTGACAGCCAATTAATTTAACTGTCTGTTAATTAACTGGCTGTCTAGATTAAGTGTCCCAATTAACCATCTATGTATATTTCTGACTAGTTATTGGTTTAGTTGCCTCACCTGTCTTTACCCGTTAGCTCCCTCTGGTTTTCCTTGTCGTGTGCAGTTGTCGAATCTGTTGGTGTTCTCGTCATGTTTGAATCTTTATTGAAGCTTACGTTTAATTCTAACTATGAAGGTATTTTTTATTGACTCTTATATCTGGAGAAGCACAGACTTCCTCTTTTATTGATCCGGTGTGTGTGTGTGTACCTTGGGGTCATAGAATATAAAATCAAAGTTCCAGCAGAAATTCAACATCATCACTTCTCTTGACTCTTAACTGACACAAATGACAGAAGACAAGTGACACTCAGCATTTTACTCAAATTATTCAATGTGATTTTAAAAGAAATGTGTTTGTGTTGTCAATCTTGAGGAAAAACTTTACTGAAAGTCCCTCAGGGTTCTTACACTATAGATCTCTGTGTGTGTGTGTGTGTGTGTGTGTGTGTGTGTGTGTGACATAGGTCAAAATGGGGACCAGAGTGCTAGCTTTTAATACAGAAGTGGAGTCTTAAGGGTACTTGTGGGGACCCGACACTTAGTTTGAAAGTCAAGATGGGATTTTAAGGACTGAAGTTATGATCGAGTATTGATTAAGGTTAGAGTAAACTATTTTTGAAAGTTAGGATGAGGTGGTCATATTGTTTTTTAAGTCGATATTTGGGCCCCTCTATGATATAGTTGTGTGTGTGTGACATTTAGGTCAAAGTGGGGACCTGAATGCTAGTTTTCTATACAATGGAAGGCCTTAAGGGCACTTGTGGGGACCCACAACTTTATTTGAAAGTCAGAATGGGATTTAATGGCTGAAGTTACAATTGAGTATTGATTAGGGTTAGAGTAAATGGGTTGGGGTTTTTTTTTTTTTTTTTTGAGAATTGGGGCTAAAGTGGTGAGGTAAAATTGTTTTATAAGTGAATATTTGGGCCCCTCTATGATATAGTTGCGTGCGTGCGTGCGTGTGTGTGTGTGTGTGTGTGTGTTATCCATTCATACTTTTTGGTGCCTTTCAGCCACCCCGCTGAGGTGACGCACACGTACGACCTTCATTTTCAAATCACATTTGCCCTTAAGCAGATGTATTGGACCCTGAGCGCCTTTGTAGGAGATAAAATTAGCCTCAAAACGTCAAGCATTTGAATGGCTAAAATTGTTCCCGGTGCCATTACATGTATTGACCTTAAGCAATATCAAGTCTTCCTCCTTGTCAGTATGGGTGCCATGCGAAAGAATTGTTCCCTCTCTTGATTTAATGGTGCCAGCATGTTGTGCCAGGATGTCTAGCGAGAAGCAATCTGCAAGATAATTACCCCAGTGGGGAGTCGTACAACACTCAATATGGCGAACAGCCTCCTCCATCACTACCACATGCACATTTCGAAATCAGTATGCTATTTATTGAACGGACAAACCCAAACCAATGAACAGCATTAAGATGTGGTCTGTTTTATATTCCTAGCGAACGATCGAAACGGTGGATTTCAATGAAAATTCATCAGCGTAAGGTCCAACAACAAGTTTATGGAAGACAAGTGTGATTAAATCACAGAAGCTGAAGGAACATGTGGATTATTCTTCAAAATGATTATGGCCGGATTGATGGATAGTTGAAGATGATTGAAGATACTTTGAGAGATAAAGACAGACAGGTTGATACCGTATCTACTCGAATATAAGCACCCCGCAAATATAATTGAGATATGGAAAAAGGGATGTTTATATTTGCGTGCACATTTGAAACGTGCAAATGTAAGCATCCCCCCAATCTTCAGTTTCAGGGATAAAAAAGGCGAGGTGGTGCTTATATTTTCATAAAAACTGTAGGTAAAATAGATTAATTTGCCATATGTTCTTGAGATTGTTCACTGCAAACCATCTCAGGGAGTCTCTGAAAAATCATTAAAGTCTGTTCAAAGTAAGAGGGACGTAGAATGTACAATGCAAGTCAAAGTGCCGTTCATCAAAGATGAAGAAATGTTTGCAGACAAAGTTACAGATAGAGGAAGAAATGCAGCAGACGTAGAAGCAGACAAATACAATTATTACGTGAATATAAGCACCCCTTTTATTTTTTTTCAAATTTACGACGCTCAAAAACTGGAGGGGTGTGGAACTTGGGAAATGAAGTCCTGACCTAAAATGTACTTTTTGTTAGGTTTAGGGTTAGGCTTAGAAAACATTTTGTTTTTAAGAGAATATCACCGTAATTGAACCAGAAAAGTAAATGATTTTGTGCCTGAAAAATCCGGAGGGTGCTTATATTCGCGTGAATACGGTAGATGGAAGGATAGAAGGATGAGTGATTGATTGAAAAGATATATGGACAGACAGTTAGACATGCAGCCAGACCAATAGGGAGAACGGACCGACAAAAACATTGTGTTGTTCTTGTCATTAATTTCTAAATCCAAACAGGATCAGCATCAGCACCAGATAACACACCTAACCTTCTATTTGATGTATATTTCAAGCTCTTCAACTCCTTCAAGCGGATCTTAAAGAGCGTCTCCTGCCATGATCCAGTCGGCCATGATAAAGAGGAGCATCACTCACACGTCTGCTTCAAAAGATCTGCTTCAGAGCCAGTAGACCGCGTTGATTAAGAAAGTTAGGCCTCTTCCGAACGGACCCCTGAAGCGGCTCCGTCTCAGGCAAACTGGTGCCAGCGCATGATAGAATCTGTCACGAATCATATGCTGGATTTACACCCGGGCTCAGAACATGCCTGGAGACCTAAAGGCTAATGAGTGAATATATCCATCCATTGAGAGTTACTGGGGAGATATTATGGGGCTAATAAGGGCGTTTGGGCAACTTGCTTTGACAGCAGTTTGATGAACTGCAAAGTGTCCGGCTCGACGACGTCTTGCTATAGTTGTGAAAAAAATTAATTGAGTGGGATGCGATACCATTTTTTATGTTAAGAATAGTAATAAAGTAAAGCAATGAGGGGAGATTTTGTTATACAGAGTGTGTAAAATTTAATTAATATTCCATTTGGTGCATATATATTTAAACTGGGCATTTGTTGTGCATCTACATTTTTAATATTTAATTTTAAATAATTCAATTTTTTATTAAAATTTAGATGTTTTAACATGTTTTTTTTTAATTATGCATTCATTATTAATTGATTATTCATTGTAAATACTGATTTTATGTATTTTACCAAAAGTTCAGACTAATTTGCAAGGGTTGTATTTCTTTATTTGAAAAAATAAAAAAATAAATAAAAATGTGGAATTAATATTGCATGTTATATTAATAATTGATTGCATTTTGCATGATTATTTAAAAATTAATATTGATTTACAAAAAAAATAGTTGTACACCACTGTTAATTTTAAATAATTAGAATTTCAATTTGCTTTATTAATAGAAGACAGTTAAAAATATTTTTGAACTTTTTTATACATAGCATTACACCTGCCGTATTTATTTACGTATTTGTTATTGCATTTTCATTGACTTTTATTTGTTATAAACGAATGCAAGCCAATCCTCAGGCCACAATACATCATATATTTTTTGATTAAATCCAATCCTACACGTATGTGCATAAACGTCATAACATATGATCAACAACACAATTTCCGTTGCAGCGGAAGACACGAGACCACAATATTTACCTTACAAACAATAAATCTCAAACGCAAACTTACATCTCAAACACTTTGGTGATAATCGTCATGAAGATCTTTATCTTCATGATAAGGTTGTACGTTGGCGCTGTACGTTGGCATGTCACGGCGCTATGTGTGTGCGAGCGATGTCCTCCAGACATTCAGCTCCGTAATAAAACGCCTGTATCTCCGGCATGAAGACGGAGCCGGGCGTCTTTCTGACCAGCTTGGCATTTCTACTTAATTAGGAAAACACTCCGGTCGACTGAACCTTTAATCACACGCTATTCATCCTGCCGTTGACAATGACCCAGTCCAACCTCCTTCTGCACTCGTGTGAAATTAGGCTTGTTTGGGGAGTGATCCATCAGTGCGGGTCAAGCCGAGTGACCGTAAACCCACTGGAAATAGCTTTCTGTGAGCTTTTACCACGCTGTTATTGCCAAGCGGGTTAAGACATCGGCTTCACGTATTGATTAGCGCGTTCTGCTAATTAAATTGCCATTAAGAGGCTAGTGTTTATAAGGGAGCGACGCTTCTCCAACCAGCCCTTCTTAAACTCTTTAGCTTCTCCTGATATTTGGAATATGAGCCGTCGCATGCTGCTTGGCTTTAAAGAGATGGTCAATCGAGGCAGCAAAGATGAACTCAATCTTACTTTAAATTAAGTCTACATCCACCAATCTGTCACTGTTTGTTTATCTGTCCATCTTTCATTCATACCAATTCCTACATTTGTCCATCCATCTCATCCATGCATTTGTCATGCCTCTCCACCAGTCCAGACACTGATACTTGCCTCCATCTTTGACCTCTATGCATTCTTCTATCCATCCATCAGTCATCTTCTTTCATCCATTCATTCACTGTTCCCTGTCCACCCATATTCCCTCTTCATCCACCCAAAGACTGATCATTTCTTTCATCTTTGGTTTATTTATATCTATCTATCTATCTATCTATCTATCTATCTATCTATCTATCTATCTATCTATCTATCTATCTATCCATCCATCCATCCATCCATCCATCCATCCATCTATCCACTCTATTGATCCATCATTCACCAATTATCCATCTTTCAGCATTTCCATCCATCCATGTATAATCTCAATCCATCAATCCACTCACTGATCTTTTTGCAACCATCCGTCCATCCATCTTCCACCAATCCCATACATTCTCCATCCTCCACACTAACCATCCATCTATTAATCTATCATCCCTTTCACTCCATCCACTCATCTATCCCTCACCACAATTCTTCCATCCATTCATGCATCATGCCCACTGTTTGTAAATATGACGATACTGTGTGTGTGTGTGTGTGTGTGTGTGTGTGCGCAGATCAACAACTCCAGCCTTACTAGCACTCAGCGAGACACATGGCAGCGAGCCAAGCTTTTGAGGCTTTTATTACGGATTTTAACAGGATTATAAAATTGAACACGTACGCACCAAACTATGTTTTTACATGCACAATTTTAGTATACAAGACACAACAGTTACTTTTCAATATGAAAATGTCAGGTTACTCGACTCATCTCACAGAGATCAATCATTAATACATCAGTATTAAATTCCCAGGGCGGCGCGGTGTAGAAAACATTGCTATCAATGCCCACCAACTCGAAAAATAGAAACCCACTGTACATCCAAGGGCTTTGTCATTGTTCATTCCCTGCTTGGAAAGACTATTGGGCTTTAGTGATACGATCATTAAGATTTTAGATTTTCATATCATCAGAGTTTTGCCATAGGGTAAAGCAGAGCGCGGAGAAATGAACCTCGCTGATTACACTGTTTGCACCAAATTAGGAAAATTACACTTCATGGATCGGAGAACAAACGGGAACTCATTGCCGCTGAACAACTATTTGCTCGTCGTTTATATGCGCCATTACGCAGATGCTATAACTGTGGGGTAAAAGAGGCAAATTAGAACCCAGTTCTAGTGAAACCGTAAATGAAAAAAATCAATACAACGAAGGAAAAATCACATTATTACTCACAGAAATATGATAAGCAAAGTTCGCAATCATTTTTGTTGTGGCCAAATAAGAACGCAGTCTTATGAATAATCCAAACAACAGGAGCTGTGCATTAACCGTGGGGCTATAGAATGATAAAGAATATCACACAAACACTGTTCTTAATCGACGTCACTCTCTTAACGTGAAATTGTTCCCCTCAAAGGTCGTGAAATGGCTTAAAGATTGTGAATCAGAGCATTGGCTTTCATCTGCACATGCTGGATCTTCGTCTCCCAGAACCCTCGAGTCGGAAAGCAAGGGCATCTCAGACTCTCACAGCAACGCGAGATCCAGAACATCAGTCAATCTAGATTCTGAATTGTGACAGGCGCAATAAAGAAGCGAAAGATCGATATCTCATTGACTAGGCCACTGCCGCCTAATCACAAGGCCCAGACCTTTCTATGAAGGCTTGAAGGAGGACAGATAGGCCTGATTGGGGCTTCACAGTCGTTCTCCTTTATCTCTCTTCCAAACTTTTTGGACTTATCTCCACCGGGCATTGTGTAGCTTTCATGAGAGTCTGTGTGGGTTTTGTTCACTACCTTGTGCTTTCTTCTGACTTTGAGAAGAACAAGTGCAAATTGTGGACTGTTCAGTTGAGAGTATTATTCCTTCGTGGCCATCTTCATTCCAAGCCACACGTCAGCACAAATTCAAAACCAGCTCCGTATGATTCTACATAGAGTGAAATCCAACCTTTGTCACATCAAGCACCTACTCCGTGATTATTAAGACACAAATCCACTGGCAAGGACCCGTAGGACAGTCATGCATCAATCTCTCACAAGCTCGCCGAGCATCTCCGCACGGCTTTAAATCTTGCCACATCCGCAAAGCCTTTAGATCCATAAATCTTTAACAAATGTTCCAGCAGGTTCCACGTCGGTTTTTCTCCTCGTTTGCGAACACTCGGACAGATACAGGCAAGCGTTTGGACTGCAGAACCAATCTGAAGAACAATGTGAAAGCAGGTTGACGTGGAAAGCCAATGCTCACAGGAAGCGTGTGCCTTAATTGTGCCGTGTCTCATGCTTAACGCATCAATAATTTAACCAGCACAAAGTGTCGAACAAAATGCTAATACCCATCAAAGAGAGCGAGAGGAAGTCTTTGAAGTCGATGGCTCTGTAATAGAGGCGGGATGGCGGCGCTCATTTCTTAACTAATGGAAGATTCCCATTAGACCAAATCAATGCTCGGCAGAAGACCCAGAACTTAGCATTAGAGGAACACTGTTTTCGTAGCCCTTGTCTCTTTTTTTTGAGCATCACAGCCAAACCATTGGCATCCACTTTGGTGCGAGGGAATTTAAGGCATTGATTGGTCTCAACAATGGAAAACGCAAATGGCGAACTGGTTAGAAGCATCTCGAGATGGAAAAGTGTCTTCGTGTTGAGAAATCGGCGTAATTGGTGTTCCGTCTTGAAAAATCCCAACAACAAGACAAATTAAGCGGCTTTAGAGGAGGAAAGAAATCCAGCACAAATGAGTTCCCAAATGACGTCCCGACGCCGCACTGAACTTGAGAAGATGAGGAATCCCATCAGATCCCACCGTGGTGGTAAACATGTGCCTTGTGTGAAACGGTGATAGGCTGACATCAGGAGTCGCTCAGCATCGACAGAACGCAAATGAGAAGAGGAGCGAGCGAAAGCGTGCTGGCTCTTCCTGCTCGAGATCCTCGGGCGCCCATGCCTGTAAGCAAACACAGCCATTAGGAAACAGGATTTAACCTCTCGAAGGCGAGAACGCGAGTAGGTCTCAGACAGCTCAATATAAATCTGAGTGCAGCGGTGTCAAAAACAAATACTGATTGCGGGATACAGCAGGTCGATCTGCATCTCCTACACACGCCTTTGATCTCTTCTGTCTCCGGAAGAGGTTCGTCAGCCCCGGACCTCTTTCTGAGAGGCAGCTGATGCACTCCACTGCTTCTGTTTGGTTTGGATTACAATAATTTAAACAATTCATGCAACCGCTATGTTCCCGATACGACTTAAGGATCACGCTCTAAGTAACGTAACGGAAAGAGAAACAGACTGACAGACACTCAGACAGGCCGGCAGATTGATAAACCACAATCTAGAGTTGATGGAAAAACAGACAGACACAGTTAGATACAGTGGATGGATGGATGGATGGATGGATGGATGGATGGATGGATGGATGGATGGATGGATGGATGGATGGATGGATGGATGGATGGATGGATGGATGGATGGATGGATGGATAGATAGATAGATAGATAGATAGATAGATAGATAGATAGATAGATAGATAGATAGATAGATAGATAGATGAAAAAAAGAATGGATGATAGATAGACAGACAGACAGACGGATGAAAAAAAGGATGATAGATGGATAGATAGCCAGCCAGACAGACATAGATAGATAGATAGATAGATAGATAGATAGATAGATAGATAGATAGATAGATAGATAGATAGATAGATAGATAGATAGATAGATAGATAGATAGATAGATAGATAGATAGATAGATAGATAGATAGATAGATAGATTA
Organism: Paedocypris sp. Pulau Singkep; assembly: GCA_017309775.1. Lineage (NCBI taxonomy): Eukaryota > Metazoa > Chordata > Actinopteri > Cypriniformes > Paedocypris > Paedocypris sp. Pulau Singkep. The sequence continues at coordinate 19,091,042 of MU204204.1, forward strand.
GACAGACCAAAGCGGTTAGATAGACATTGATAAATAGACAGACAGACAGACAGACTGGTAAATGGATGGATGGATCGATGAATGAACGGAAGGAAGAATGAATGACAGATAGATAGAAAGATAGAAAAATATATCAACATACAGACATCTATAAACTGACAGACAGACCGATTGGATACCAACAGAACGAAAGACTGAAGACAGACAGACAACTAAAAACAGACAGACAGTATGAAAGACAGCAACAGACAGACTGAAAACCTATTCAACCGTTTTTTTTTGTTTACAAAAGACATTCTAATGTTCGCCACACAACAAGTTAAATCAATCTGTATTCCATTCATGGCGAGAGTAATTAATTGCTTTTCGAGAGCCCACTGCATTTATCAGCGTTGCATCAAAAGAAAAGATCCTGCAACAAAAGGGGAATTCGAGCAGATTTTGATTGCCGTCCATTGGCGTTAGTGGAGGAATGGGGATGTGGTGGGGGTTTCACTCATTTATATGCTGCTCCAATGTCCCAGTCAACGAGGAATAAGCAAGTGACAGAGATAGATGGTGGGAGAAGATGCGATTCTTAAAGGGCCGAACTGTGGAGCTGATTAACCGGCTCAAGCATGCAGAGCTAAATATTTAGTCTTCGAACGAACGAAATGCACATTTAAAGCCCGTCAATACAGAGAATAAACAGGAAAGGTAGAGACGTACTGAGTTGGTGGATGTGGATGGGTTCGCTTCCTTCCCCCGAGCCCCCTTCACTGAGGGTCTTGATCTGGATGACATAGTTGTCACTGGGATTGAGAGTCAGCTCTACGGAGGTTTTAGTGGTGGTGATGGAGAACATGTCGTTGTTCCGGTGTCTTCTGTACAGAACCTGCAAACAAATACCCATAGGTGTGAGTGAGAGCGTTAATGTCTGTGTGTCCTGCTCTGTGATTGGTC
>MU204204.1:19100506-19110718 GCA_017309775.1 Paedocypris sp. Pulau Singkep
CTGACAAATCTCGTTTCCTGCTGATAGTCACGCGAGATATTTGACGTCATTTAGGGTATAAAGGATCCGCATTTCCTGACTGTGAGGGAGTAATGCATTGAACGGCACAATAAACACGTGTTAAACCTCTAACGCGGTGTCGGCTCAATCATTACCCCTGGATCCAGCTTCCGGACAACTCCCTTCGACAGAGACCTGCAATCTCGGCCATGATGGAATGCCTGACTGATTTATAATTATTACGAAGCCTCCAAGAAAGATTAATAATCTTTCAATTACCTTTTTGGGAGAAAGTTTTGTGGTATTGGTGAAAAAAAAAAAAGGACATTACATTTTAGTAGACCTTACTAACATTATAGGTAAAATTTGTATTCTAGCTTTATTTAAAGTAAGAAATTAGACATCTGCCGTTCTTCTCCATTTTTAGCAAAGTGTGTTTTAGTTTAACAAAGTTTAACAAAGCCGGGAATACTGCAACAATAAAGATGTCCATGCTTCTCACTTTCTGCACTTTTAATCAGACCTGGATCATAGTGATCACACGCTGTTTATTCACACAGTGAGTCAGGGAGTCTGTGAGTCAAAAGTGAAACCAGACACAGAGTGGGATCCGGTCTCGAGGACGTGCACTTATCCGGATTCCACTGTATAATTTCAAGCACTTTATTTGAATTTCAAGTCTTGAAAACACATTGTTGAAATTCAAGCATTTTCAAGAATTTCAAGCACTCGTAAGAACCCTGAAATACAAACATGGAGCATAGACTGTATGTCTCAATAAGAGAACTTCTCACAACTCCCATCGTACCTTCCTCGGCTGAGAAGACGGTGGCAATGGAGCTGAAAGGTCCTTCTCCACGGTTGTTAAAAGCTCCTACTTTGACGTTAAACGGCGAGAAAGGCGGGATGGTGTCGTTGCGGAACACATAGCGAGTGAGGCTGGGTGCGGAAATCACGGCCCGGTTCCATGTGACCATGCCAACTGGACGGAAGGCGATGATGTAACCGAAGCCTTCTCCGTTCTGCAACTCCTCTGGAACAGGCTGAGAGTGGAACACAAAACTATAGTGATATTAAAACAAATTGAGGCCAACACACCAACTGACCCACATGACAAAGAACAAAACACCTTCATCGTATACATTGAGTAGAACGTTGCATACAGTTTATGTAGATTTAAGCCAGTCCCTTCAGAATTGCATGACTTTCTAGGAAAAAAAAGTGGTGGTAAATTCCAACTTCTGCGGCGGTAATTATGGGAATGTATAATTTTTTTACACGATGAAGAGGTGTAAAGAGTACCTGAAAGGCATACTTGAGTAAAAATACCAATGCATTACAAGTTACAAGTCACCAATTCAAAAAGTGCAACTGCTAATTCACGTTTATGTGATCATAAATAAAAACAATCACAATGTAACAAATAGCGGTAAGTGTCCATTCAAATGAGGTGGAGTAAAGAGCACAGATCAAAAAGGTAGTCAAGTAGAGAGTAAGCCGCCTATATTTTTATACTCAGTACAAGTACAAAGTAACCAAAATACTCGAGTAAAGTAATAGTCTATTTACTCAAGCACTTTACAGTGGTTGGATGTTATATGTATCATAAGTTAGATTTATGCAGATCACCAGAAAAAAAAAAAGCACTTTTTAGTTTAGAAATTGAGAAATATTAAAACACTTTAACTTGCTAAAAGCCGCTGCTATTCCCACTACATAATTACTACAGAAAATAAGAATCATAAACTGAAAAACTATAAAACCTGCCTGTTCTTCAGCTGCAGAAATGTCTTCTTACATCCTGACATTGTTTAAATTTGCTATTTGCTTTGCGAACAAGATGTTAAAACTTAATTTATCTGAAAGCTAAAACTTAATATACAAAATCAGTATCAATTTTTCAAAGATTGCACTAGATAAGCAAGGAATTGGATTCTTACTCCTGTTCATACTGTGCCATAAATAAATATAATACATTGTTTACACACAGCTGCATATTTGTATTACCATTACACAAGTATTGCACTGATTTTTATGCAGCGCTTGGACAGTTCAGGTCAGGCACAGCCTGGGGGAAGAAGCTGACGGATCTGCTGGTTCTGGTGACTTTTTCTTCCAGATTAATTTGCAGGATGTCAGTATCCTGATGAGCCGCAATGAAGAAAGTGACTTCCTGAATGGACCTTTATCTGAGTCATTTTGCTCTTTACAGAATGTATTCAGCGTGAACGGATCTGTACCCAACTCAATTCATATCGAAGACATGACATTCATCCAAAACCACTCTACAGTTGATTTGGCTGAACTGAAATCAAAGATCCAAGTCACAAAAATTATATTACTTATCATCATTTACTATTATTTGTGTAATGCGTAATGACTTCATCCTAGAAAAATCTAAAAATTGAGATACATATAGAAATTAGAGATAATTTGAATACATAATTATGGTAGCATAGTTTACTTGTTTTTTTACTGCAGTTAAATGACAGATTTTAAAGGATTAAAGAATTGTGGAATTGTAAAAAAAAAAAAAAAAAAAAACAACTGGAGACTGATAAGGGCAGTGCAATATGAACAAGAAAGGCCACATTGCACTTATTGAACATTGAAAAAACTCATATAAGTTAGCATTTAAGACATGCACATTACAATACCAAGCATTTTTAATTAAAATATAAATAATGAATACAATTCTTGGGCGTCTTGCAATTTGCATGTGGTCAAGCACACAAGCTGTGAATAAGGCATAAGGCAGTCTCAATAATAAAAGAAACTCATTGGCACTGATTTTCATTTGCATGAGAGAAAATAAAGGTGAAGTATGAAGGCCAGAAAGCGGGTGCTGTAGATGTTGGCAACATTAAGGTCATAAAATGGCCACATTTCATTCTACTCAATTAAGCAGCAGCATTTAGTCCAGCCGGGCCGAGGGAGTAGTAAAATCTGACAAATGAGTTACCTCCCATGTTATCACTAGTTCTGATTTGGTACCTCCTCCGCCTCCGACATCTGTGGGAGCCGTGTCAGGGACTGTGGGCACAAACCCAGAAAAGAGATTGAATCGCTGCAGGCAGAGATCAGCCGGAGGATTGGATATTCCATCATTGTGATTTGCGTTCTGCGCACGCCTGGACCTCGGACAATTCCATACAATTAATGATAAAACTAAAACATGATTCCTAATAGGATATGAAAAATCCAGCACATATTCATGCAGGAATCTTCCTCGATGATTAAAAGTGGCATTTGCATTTAGCATTCGTGCCGACTGCAGCTATTATACACGGCAATTAACTGGTAATCAACTTTACAATCGTCGCTATAGCAAAGCCTGCGATTGAATAACAGAGATCTGAGCAAAGATTCGACTGCAGTGTTTTAAGTTTAACCCTCCTATTATGATAGTTTAAAAATATTTTTAAAATACTCAAAAGTATTTTTCCACTTTGAAACTTCGCCTGCTTGGCTTATTTGGTGTAATTATCGTACAAAAATATAAAGGATCCAGTTCACATATTTGTAACATGTTTATACTACAATGAGCGAAGTGACCTGCGTTAAAAGTTTAAAAAATAAAATAAAATACTTAAAAGCATTTATTCACTTTGAAATCCTGCTTATCTTAGTTAGTCTAATCTACATACAAACAAACAATGATTCAGTTCACATATTTGTAACATGTTTTTGTTACAAAAATATTGTTCGGCTCAATTTGAGCCTTCAGACAAAGTGGAAGCTAAAAAGAGTCAGAAAGATCAAATACTATTTGTTTCTTTTCAACAATGAGACGTAATACACCACTGTCTCACACACACACTCTCGCTCAGATACACACACACACACACACACACACTGTTTTGGGGAACTTTTTGGTTTCTGACACTTATATGCATAATAAAAGGCCCCCGGTAAAATTGACTTGCGGACATTATTGTTGTTCCCCTGAACCGGACACAATAGGAGGGTTAATGGCTGTCAGAACTGGTCTCTCACTCACTGGCATCCTCGGTTCTGATTGTGCCGGATGGCGGACTGGGTTCTCCCATTCCCACACTGTTACTGGCCAGCACCCTGAACTCATATTCCACCCAGGCATTCAAGCCAACAACGGTCGCTGTCAGCGTGTTCCCGTTGATCACTTCAGGTACTAAAGGGAAAAAAAGGGAAAAAAAGAGTCAGTATCCAATAGATTCATATACTGGATGAACACAGTCCTTCATCTCTGTCTCTTAATCGCTCGCTCGTTTTTCTCGCCTTATCTTTCTTCCGTTCACACACTCGAAAGAGTTCAATCTACACTTTCTCTAGATCACTTTCAGTTTTTGTTTTTTTACACACTCTCTCTCTCTCTCTCTCTCTCTCACTCACTCACTCACTCATTCTCCCAAAAAGAGATGACTCTTTTTGTCATCTTCTACAAACTCTCTTAGTCGCTTTATCTCACTCTTTACATTTCTGTATCTCTCTACTCTTATTCTCAAAAAACACACACTCACTCACCACTTTTCGTTCACGCAGTCTGCTTCACTTTTTTTTTCCAAGTTGTGTATCTTTCTCATAGACATATCTCGTTCATCTTTAGCTCAGGGTCTCGCTTTCTCTAGGTCACTCCCCATTTTTATCTTTCTCTCACATTTACTCTTTCTGTCACACACACACACACACACACACTTGCATTTATATCATAGTGGGGTACCACCTTTGACCTTTAACCCGAACCATCAAAATATTCCCCTTCCTCACCTCCTTTACTCTATCCTTAATAATAAAACTCATTTATAACTTCAGCCTTAAAATCTTGTCTTGACCCTCAAACACATCTTCAAAGTTGTGGGACTCCATATGTTCCCTCTGTGCTGAAAACTAGCATTCGGGGCACAACTTTATGCTAAATGCTGGAACACATACACACCTACACACACACACACTTGCATTTATATAATAGTCGGGTCCCACCTTTGACCTTTAACCCGAACCATCAAAACTCACCTCCTTTACTCTATCCTTAACAAAAAAAACCTAATTTATAACTTCAGCCCGAAAATCTTGTCTTGACCCTCAAACACATCTTCAATGTTATGGGGCCTTTGACAATGACCCCTTATCCAACTTTATGCTAAATGCTGGAACACACACACCTACACACACACACACACACACACACCTGCGTTTATATCATAGTGGGGTCCCACCTTTGACCTTTAACCCGAACCATCAAAATATTCCCCTTCCTCACCTCCTTTATTTTATCCTTAACAAAAAAAACCTAATTAATAACTTCAGCCTTGAAATCTTGTCTTGACCCTCAAACACATCTTCAAAGTCCCTAAAACAAAGACTCCATATAATCCCTCTTTGTGCTCAAAACTAGCGTTCGAGGCCCAACTTTATGCTAAATGCTGGAACACACACACACACACACACACACACACACACACACACAACGATTCTCTCACTTTCTCTCTTTTTCCTCCACACCACACCCCCTTGTCTCAAACCAACCAATCCGCATCCAGGCCGTACCTGTGTCCACTGCTTGCCAGCCGACAGTGAAGGGAGTCCTTCCCTGGATGACATATCCAGTAATGGGGCTTCCGTTATCTTGGCCGGGGCTCCAGGACAGCTGGGCTGTGCTGTCTGTGACCTCCTCCACCACCACCAGGTCCGGGGGGCTGGGGGGACCTGACTCAATCACAGAGTCCATTTGGTATTGAATTAATTAGGAGCGTTGGATTACACACCTGCTTGAACGCTAAACTCCGACAGCGCATTATGCATATTGATGATGGCGACGCGCTCCTGCTCCGGTAAGACGAGGGTTGTTTGTTTGAGTAGGTGCTAGCGTGGGTTAGTGTTAGCGCACGCTTGCTTACACATTAGCCGGGGCAGGAGACGTGCGTGCGAGTGTACGCGATTAAACGATTCACATTTCCGCTCCACATAACTCGCTGCCATTTAAATGTTTTCTCGCATTTTGGGGCTTGTCGTGCTGCTTCGCCGATGTGTAAATGAGCCAATTAAAGACATCCGCCATGATAAACAGCTTCCCTCCCAACACCTGGGAAAGAAGCGCGATGCGTAATGGCCATGAATACCAATGCGACTCGCAAACACGCGGCTGAGAACAAGGAAAAGGCCCCATGAAACATCCTAAGTGACACATTTAGCACCGTCTGAACTCCATAACGCTGAAATATAAACTGCGGAGCTGTTGTGAACGCACAGCGACACAGTGGCGGGGGAAAATATTGTTCAATTAAACTGATTTCTTTCTACCTTTAACAACCAATATTGCATCCGCAGACAGGCTCTCCACATCTGTGTCGATGAGGCAGACGTATTTGCCGCCGTGATTAAGCTGGATGTTTCTAATCATCAGGTCGCCAGAGAAGCTCTGTGGGAAAAACAAAAAAAAAAAATCAAGCAAAGATTATTATTTGGCGGTGATGCATAACAAGATACACATTTTTTTTTTATTTATGTGGTTTTTTTTTATAAACTCAATGATACAATAGTTTGTGGTATTAAGATGTGTAATGTTTTTTTCCTATTTGGTTTTGGCCAGATTCTACAAAATGGGCCAATCAGGATTCAAAAGCCACAGCCAATCAGGATTCACAAGTCACAGCCAATCAGGATTCAAAAGCCACAGTCAATCAGGATTCTAAAGCCACAGCCAATTAGGATTCTGAGATTCAAATTCTACTTTTGAAGAGTGAAAGTGCCTGACTCTGATTTTCCAGTCACATCTGACTTTTTGTGAATTGACCTTTCAAAAGCTTTTCTCAAACTGCACTCTGATCCATTAATGTCTATTTATTATTTGGGACATTGATTGCATATTGCTGCATATTAAAGTGACGTTGTGTATTATTAAATGTGGAAAATGTAAGAAAAAAGACGAAACAAGTTCATAAGCTCACTGGTCGTGTAACTAAGAACAAAATAACATTGCGTACAAATGGTGAAGAAATAAATAAAATATAGAGTTATATATTTTGGAATAACAAACTTGACTGTAAAGACTGTAAAATGTCTAGAAGTTACAGACGTAAATACTGTTGCTACATGAGTCCTGTGAGAGTATTATTATTATATTATTGTATTAATAAAGAAAATTAAAACGAACCCCTAATTAAACAAAAATGTGAAAACAATCTGCATTCAGTAATTGTTTCATAATTACTATTTAGAATTACCTTTTTTATTTTTAAATAAGTGGATTGTTGAGAAACCATTTACTTGAAGACATTAAATCACATTGTGACAATAATTTCGAGGAGAAACATCACCAATGTTCTCAGATGTATTATTAACAAATATAAATTATTAAGGAAATCCTACAGAAATGTCTCATGGTTTCATTTCTACATATCACTCAAACTACAGACCCTCTGCGTAAACCCTCTCCTGTGATTTGACACAGGGATGAGATGAAATTAACTTCTCAGTAAGTGTTGTTCTCAAAAACAGATACATATGTATTTAAAAAAAAAAAAAAACTTCCTCTACAGATCTTTCTGAGATAAAGAGTAGTCAATTATCTGGCTTTGATATTGTCACATTTGAGCTGTTATGTCACTGCGTCCCCTCGCCTCCAACGCATTCTCAAGTGTGAAAGTAGATTCGTCGTTGATATTTTCTTTTAATTCTATAGCTCTGTGCTTCACATTTAACAACTTTGTTATGATCATATCTGCCAGGAAAGTAATAGCTAGTGAAAATGCCTGATCCTGAGTTCTATAACTAGACTACAGAATGACGTCCACTACATAGAATCACTGACTTATTGAGACACATGTACAAGTCGCACAAGGCGGCCCAGTATTAATGGTCAAAATCCACCTCTTCGTATTAATTGATTGAAGCACAAGCTCAAGTTCAAATTTATGTATATAGTGCTTTTATTAGGAATAAAAATAAAAAAAAGATAAAGTCTTTAAAAAGAAAAAAAAACATCCAATGTTCATCTGTGTTCCAAATTAGAGGTTCTAATTAAAAGAAAAAAAAAGATAAAAAAAAAAAAACGTGGCAAAGATGTTACAATACGATAAACGCAGACCACAAATTCCACAATATTTCCACAGATGTTGGCCACTTGTACTCATTTTATAGAATTAGCATTTTATCATTGTATAGAATGACTAGTACATTCGAATCGAAAAACATTTTTAACGGAAAATGCTAAAATATGACATTTTTTACTTAACTACGTTTCCTAAGCATTACCGTAATCTCTGATGCTGACAAACGTCTACTTCCGTTGTGTGTAAACAGACATTGTATAGAATGAATAGACAAATTTCATACTTTGCTGGATTGTTTAGTTATTTATTTACTTATTATACACAAAATCTATTTAAATATTGAATTTCCCGGACTATTAAAAATGGCCATTATCTCCTGGCTAGTAAATGGACTTTGGAAGATCTGAGACACTACACAAGTTCAAAGTTGAACCAGCTCTTGTGGATTTCCACTTAATCAAATCCAAGTACTATTTAAAAAAATTGCCTTGGACTCAATCAATATCAACAAGAAAGGATGTTCAAGGCTCAGAACCCGAAATGCATAGATTAAATGGGAAGGCTGTAGAAGAGTGAATGGTGTTCAATTATGGTAATGCATCTACGAGAGAGTGTCGAGAGAGAAACCTTGATTTTATAAAAGCAGAGGTGTGAACCCTCGACATCCATATAATTCATAATTGGAATATTGTCCATTTCTCTATATGTCTTAAAACTGCGTCTATTCAAATTTTCTTGTGTGAATGTTTTCGGCCGGAAAGATTATATATATATATATATATATATATATATATATTCTTTCAATCCATTTTCTGTTTCTTCTTCCATTTCTGGATCATAGGGAGGTAGAACCAATCTCAACTAAGCTTGGCCTGAAGTGACATGGATTGGAGGCAGACACATACATTCACACTTATAGTCAATTTTCCACTGCCAATTAACCTTAAACGTGTTTTTGGACCGGAGACCCGGAAGTAAACTCACACAAGCAGAAAAAAATACAAACTCCTCACAGAAACACCTCACACTCACGCCTCGAAACCAGGACGAGTTCTTCTTGATGTGAAATTCATAATTGTTTATTATAAAACACACTTTATTATTTTAATATCTAGTATTAGTGGATAAAAATAAAAACAAATGTACACTAATCAGGTAATAAATTGGGCAAATATGCAGCGCTTCAACTATCACACTTTTTGAAACTGTCCTAAATATTTCTTTCTTTTCATATCTTTCCCATTGTCTTTATTTTATTATTCGTTTTTTTTTTCTTAACTATTTAGATTAAAAGCGGCCTAGTTTTAGCACCAATTTGCTGTATTCACATAAACCTAGGCGACCAATTACCAATCTTGAATCTTGACTAAAACTAAAGTAAAACAATGAAACGTACCCCTCCCACTCGCTCAAAGTGGTCCACGTCTTGTTGGAAGTCGACAGGCTGACCGTTGAAGGCCCACGAGAAGGTCACGTCCAGAGCCGGGTCAGCAGTCACTTGGCAGGGCAGCACGACGCTCTCACCCACAGTGATTTCAGTGCTGCTGGGTCTCTGACTGACCCTGGTGGGCTCTGGAAGCACAGACCATCACATTACACCTCATCTCCAGAACAAACGCCAGGGAAACTACTTAGTCTAGACAAAAGTTAAGCCCGAGACAGAAGAAAATACACTACTTGATGACAAAATGCATGTTCAGACGTCTACAATCGGTTGTGGACTAACAACATTTTTGGCTTTGTAAAGAAGGCGGAGCCTCTATGCAATATATTTGTCAGGCCAAGATGAAAGATTTTTATGGGTCTGTCTGTCTATTTATCTATCTATCTATCTCAATACTACTGTATCTATATATCCATCCATCCATCCATCCATCTATAGTAAATTGAGTTTGATTGTCGATATGGCCCCTATCTATCTATCTATCTATCTATCTATCTCAATACTACAGTATCTATATATCCATCCATCCATCTATAGTAAATTGAGTGTGATTGTCGATATGGCCCCTATCTATCTATCTATCTATCTATCTATCTATCTATCTATCTATCTATCTATCTATCTATCTATCTATCTATCTATCTATCTATCTATCTCAATACTACTCTATCTATCTATCTATCTATCTATCTATCTATCTATCTATCTATCTATCTATCTATCTATCTATCTATCTAT
>MU204204.1:19110818-19228318 GCA_017309775.1 Paedocypris sp. Pulau Singkep
CTCTATCTATCTATCTATCTATCTATCTATCTATCTATCTATCTATCTATCTATCTATCTATCTATGTATCTATCTATCTATCTATCTATCTATCTATCTATCTATCTATCTATCTATCTATCTATCTATCTATCTATCTCAATACTACTGTATCTATCTATCCATCCATCCATCCATCTATAGTAAAGTGCCTATAGTAAACTACCTATCTCTCTATCTATCTATCCATCCATCCGTCCGTCCGTCCGTCTGTCTGTCCCATCAACCCAGCCACCATCCATTCACCCATCCATCTGTCGGTCTCTCTATCTGTACATCCACCCACCCTCCAATCCATCCATTCATCCATCCCACCATACATCTAGTAAATCACTACACATAACTACATTCCAATAAAATATATCAACAAATGTTAAACAAACAGCATTATTGTTTCTGATTAAGTCACCGTGCTGTCATTATGTTTAATGTAAACCTATATCAGTGTCTTATTTAGCTAGTGCCTGAAGCCCAGGGCCGGTAATGTCTGAGCGCTAATGACTCAGCCACTATATTTAGATTTTATTATTGCCGTCTTTCCATATGGGTACTGTTAATTTGCGAAGAACATAAAGTGGATTTTAATAAGAGCTAAATGAATTGGCAAGAGCGTCTTCGGTGAGCGGCAGACTGTCGGGTGAAGACACATTGTGAAGGAAAGGTCATTTTAATTAAATTACATTAAAGGGGTCAACTGTTGGTGCATGACAGAAAAACGTAATGAGAGGAAAAATGGCGGAGAGAGAAAGAAGTGTAGACTCACACACTGGCTACAATTGTTCCTAGCTAATAAGCGTCAGCCATTCTCTGGAAAACACTGATTAAACTACTAAGATATACAATGAAGAAGAAAAACAGAAGACTAGCACTGGTTCTATAGCTTAATGAGGAGATAACGTTCCACATGGCCAGCTGAAGATAACCTTAAACAGGAGGAATTAGAACATGGAGCGGATTGATTTAATAGTGAAGCAGAGAGCAAGTAGTAAACATCAGATCAGGCAAATGAAGAATAGTTCACATAGCCGCTTTGCTCAGAGGTTTTTCTATAATGACACTGGATTTTGGTTGTGAATTTAACGTTTTTTTTTCCAAGTTTTTTTTTTTAAATCTTCAATTCTTTAATTGCTTTTTGAAAAGGTTTTTCAAATGAGGTAAACATTCAAACTCACTCACTTTTTTCTTTTCACACTTACCTATTATTATTTTTCATCACTTTTATGGAACGATATTCTTTTTTCCCCATTTTTATGGAACACACAAATCGCGCTCATAGTGTACAAAATCTGGTCAGTCTTTGTCAGTTCAATGACAAACACAGTTCGATTGGAATTGCAAATTCTAATCATTTTTCGCATTTTAATACAAAGCTCAACACTCAACTTGTCAATCAGTGTCAATGGGAGGGTCTACAGCACTGTGGGGTGTGTCCAAATGAGCAATGATGTGATTAAAACGTCAACAATTCAGAGCATTTGTCAAATCTTACATGGAAACAAATTATGAGTCTTGATTAAATCATTTTTATCTAGAAGTCAAAAGTTTTTTCTCATATATGGTACATAACAGCAATAGCCGTGACATTTTCCATTTAATGATTCTTCATTTAGAAATTTGAGAGAGGGGCTTAAAACTTTCCGACACGAGGTAAAAACAAAAGCTGTTTGTCTGGTACACGACTCGCATTCGATTGCAAATTAATAGTCGGTATTCATATTTTTGTCTTGAATGCCTGACAGCACAGACAACAGAAACTTATAAGAACAAAGCTGTCAGCTGAATAACACAATCCATGAAAAGCTGCAGCAATGCATCATGGTACATGCCAGATGCTCCACATCCTTCAAAGCCAATCACAGACAAACCAACAAAAGCGTTCAGGTGAATTTATTATTTTTACTTTTGAGTTGAGTATGTTTTCGCTCAAAACAACATTTGAGTAAAAACAGTTTGTTCCTTGTAAAAGACAATTAAGGAGATATTTAAAATGTTATTCTCCAACACATCCCAAAGTGGCAAACAGCACATCATTTACCTGTGATTATTAGTCTCCCGGTTGAGCTCGCAGTGCCAAACTGGTTTTTCGCAATGCATGTGTAACTTCCTCCATCTCGCTTAGTTACGTTGGCAATCTTAAGAGTTCCATTCGGGAGCAGAGAAATCCTTGAGGGTAACAGATAATAGTTCAGTGTCATGAAAGAAGTGCGTGGGAAAACTACTAGATCACATCGCATTATAATTGTGACAAAAGCAAAATACCTTTCGTTCCTTTGGAGTATCTCAGTCCCTCTCTTCCACAGACTAATGGCTCTGGGCGATGCATGTGGCCTGCAATCTAGGGTAACGTCGCTACCCGAGCGAGCCTTGAGCGCTCGGCTCAAGGGATTCTGGGAGAAACTGGGAGCAGAGGCTGCCGGAGAAAGAGAGATTTGGTCCTCAGACTCACATTTAAAGCCTCAATGGAATCTGTGATGAACAGCCATTGACGTTCAAACAGCCTCCGGCGGAAAAAGGAAGGAAGCCTTTTAGAAAAGTCCAAAGGACTTATTAAATAGAGCTGTCTGCTTCCACAGGCCTGTTCCGGGCCATTTGCCTTAAAAGAAAATATTTTTTGCGGTTTCTTCCGTCTATCTTGAAAATACCACAGATTTTGATGTTGATATACTATAAATTACTAATCATTTGAATACGAAAGAAATCGTCTTTGTTCTTTTTGCTCACAGTCAATCATCATATGCCAAAAAATATCCCCCACACCATTACACTGCCACCTACATCATTAAAACAAGGTAGAATCGATCAATGCTTTCATGTTGTTGATGCCAATTTCTGATCTCAGCAACAGAAACCGAGACCATAAGTTCCAATCTTCAAAATGTTGGTGAGCCTGCGATGATTATAGCCTCGATTTCCAGTCCTTAGCAGACAGGGGTGGCACCCGGTGTGGTCTTCTGCTGCCGTAGTCCATCCGCCTCAAGGTTCAACATATATTGTGAGTTCAGAGATGTTCTTTTGTAACAAGTGGTTGAGTTACTGCTTCCTTTCAATTGGCTAGAACCAGTCTGGTCATTTCTTCTTTGACCTCTGACTCCTCCGACCTCTGACATCAACCTTCAACATACGCCCACAGAATAGCCGCTCACTGGATCTTTTCTCTCTTTCAAACGTTTCCCTGAAAACCCTAGAGATGATTGCGCATGAAAGTCCCAGTAGACAAGCAGTTTCTAAAATACTCATTCCAGCTTCAGGCACCAACAACCAGGCCACGTTCAAAGTCACTTACATCACCTTTCTTCTCCTTTATGTTGCTCGGTTTGAACTGCAGCAGACCGTCTTGACCATGTCTACATGACTAAAAGTATTGAGTTGCTTTATTTATATATTTATGTTAATATTTGCAAAATAGAGGACAAGACAGATTCCGTCCAAACCCAATTCCTTGTTGTCATTGCAACTTGGTCAATAAAGTTTCTGATTCTGATGTGGTCCATTATAGTCACATAGACAAACACGCCCTTTCCCACTTTCACTGTATATGCATGTGTGCAAATTCCCAATCCGTGCTTGCATTTGTAGCACCCGAATGAAGAATGAAGCACCTTCAATGGAAACAAAGAAATCGTACCAAGCACCATCAGCTCCGCGCTGGAATAAATGATGCCATGCTTGTTCTCCGCCACACACTGATACATCCCTCCATCCGAGAGGTTTAGTGTGGAGATGGAGAGAGCGCCGTTCTCTATTTGCACTCGACCCTGCAAACACAAACACATAAATCTTTTAAGTCAAATTTATCGTGACACCATGGAGGTGTGTGGGGTAGCAATGTAGTTGCTATGGTGAGTGTTTCTGCGTGTTTTCTTCTGAGGCACAAACAGATGCACGAGATAAACAAGTCCGCGTAGCAACAAGACAAGGCTGGGGTGGATTTGCACATTATCTTTGGAGGAGAAGGTCAAAGAAAATATTTCAGCTCGAGTCTTTCGGAGAACTTGGAAGGGGTTACAGAGGAAACTGGAAAAACGCTGACCGCTTTACTTCAGTGGAGAATAAGTGTGGAATATAGAAGTGAAATACTAATGGCCAATTCATTTGGCATGGGCGGCCAGTCGGAAAAGGATGTAAGACAGGTAGGAAAGTGTTGAGCCGATGGTTCTGCTAATGGCGTAACAGACATTTAAGCTTATCGGCTGTTCTTAAGGGCTGAACTCAGCACAAAGAGTCCGGGGGAGATTGACGTGATGTGTGATGAAGGTATGGGTCACTCACAACTTAAATGCAGGTCACGTCTAATGGAGTCGCGGGACTGTGGCTGTTTGCTCTGTTCGGTTGCTAGTCGGCTTCTAGTCTATTACTTTTCGCGCCAATTCAGTCACTTAATCTTTCTCATGTCGCCGTGCACTATAAACAGATTCATTAAGGTCACACGATTGCCTTAAGTTACCTCAGATAGAAGAGCTTCTCCGTTCTTCAACCAGCTAAAGGAGGGTTTTGGTTTTCCATTGGCTTTACATTCCCAAAAAAGATTCTCGTCAATGGATAAGGCCGTGTCCGTTATTGTCTGCAGCCAATGGGGTGTCGCTTTGTAAAGAAAACACATCACAGACTTTTAATATTTGGAGCAATACAGTCTTTACACACATTTGGGTTATTTTAGGAATAATGTAAAACAAATTTAAAAAAATGTAAGACTAAAAATCATTGCATAACTTTACACACATGCATGCGACATATCAATATGAAGCGCCATTTGTAAAGTTAGTCGCTAGTTAGTCGCTAACTGATTTTCATGGTACAATATGAGACTATAAAATATATCCAAGTGTTTAATATAAATTTGGTTAAAACGTGGCACGGGGGAGCAGTGGGTAGTGCTGTCGCTTACAAACCGAATTGAGTTCAGATTGGTTTATGAACTGAAATGTTTGTGAACTAAACCAACTCTGAACTGCATGTAAGTTTTGTAATCTTACTAGAATCTTCTTAGCTAATTGGTTATATTTTTTGATGAAAACACTTTTCAAACTTTCCCGCAAAACAAGAGCACAACTCAAATTAATCAACTAAACTTATTTCCAAATGGAAATATGAGTTGGATTATGAACCAAGTGAACCAAAGAAAATCTGAACCTGGATGCATCATTCTAGCTTTTTAAAAGGTTTTTCCCTCCAAAATCTGCACCTCGGAAATTGTTGGTTGGCATTTACCGAAAATGGTAGAAAATGAAATCCACGTCCAAGAACGGTTCCCCACGCAACCTTTTATTAGTCTGTATACTGACAACATGCTTGGTGCTCACAAAGAAACAAACATCACGTGACCCATTTCTCCCGAACTGTGCGAATGAGAATCTTTTGAAGTGAGACGTGTTGTGAATAACTCAATTCTATCAGGCGACAGGCACATGCTCTTCTTCATTCTACAAATCCGTTGACCTCCTTCCAGAAGCTCCGTTATCCTTCTGACTGGCAAATACTCCAGTGCTGTGTTCCGTGTCTGGAGTTCAATTAACAAATTCAAATGATTGCATTTCCACCCAAAATTTAATTAAAACAGGAGTCGGATGGAGCAGCAATTCCTTCCAAACTGACACCAATGCAAAAGTCAAACAGAAAATCTCTTTTGACAAGCCACACTCTTCTTTCCGTTTTTCAAGGGGATATTTTTAGGACTAAAACAGACGTAGAATTGCTTTGCAGGCACTGCCAGTCGAGGCATTTCACTGAGTTTTATAGATTTATAGAAAAAAAAAGAATAAACATATTGAATTGACAATGCCGGACATCAGAATGACTTTTTGTAGAATGTCACGGTGACCTTCCGCATGCGGGTACGTCCGATCACGTGAATCACCAAATGTCATGTCTCTCAGGGACACAAGTCAAATGAGACGCTTGTTATGACATGTCCTCACTCTGAGTTATGACACAACTGACATGGCAAGGTTGGGAAAAAAAAGAAAAAGTTCACTTTTACACGCCGTAGCCACAATAGAAATGTCCTGAGAGCAATAACAAAAAGCCAGTCAGCTGATTCGATGAGACATGTGCCGAGGAATATTACATTTCTGCTGCAATATTGCTTCTTTGTATGGTAATAGTCATTCAAGAAGGTTTATGTCTTGACATCCAGGAGCGTATCAGAGTACGGTGGCCTAGTGGTGGAGAATTGGAGGATGCAGGTTCGAATCCCAGACTTGTAGGTTCTACAACTGATCTCGGCTGAACACGGCTCTAAATATGTGCGTATCCACTCGCCGGTGGGGTTAAATGCAGAACACACATTCCATTAGGGTCCCTAGTGGCCATAAATGTAAAACTCACCCCACTCAATTCATATATAGGTCCACTTCACCTTTGAACGATTCTCTTGAAAACATGTTTTTGATGTGAACATGCAACCTCCACATGAAAAAGCCCTGACCTTGAACATGGGCTTCAAATCCTTGCTAAAGGGCAACTGCGCAACCCACTACACCATCGTGCCAACATAGAAACACTTACGAGACTACTAAATGCTGTCGAGAATAAAATTAATGGTAATTAGTAAAAACAAATAAAGTTAATTTGTTGTTGAAAATGTGCCTACCGTGGAAGGAAATTCGGCCTTTAGCTGCATTCTTTCCCCGACTGTTCTCTGCCACACACTCGTACGTTCCCGTGTCTTCCTGTTGAAGACTTGGAATCTCCAAAATGGCATTCGAGTTCAACAGTTTGACTTTGCTCGAGAACGGAACATCACTGGTTCTTCTCCAGCTGATCTTGGGAACTGGACTGAAAAAGGAAAACAGTTTCATCAGAAATCAGCTCTTTGCGTTACAGCAGTGGTGCCCAATTTTCTTCCAACATGGGGCTGTTTACCTAGATCAAACATGGCTACCAAGATTAGTCTAGTTGCTAAAACGTGAAATAGAAATGAAAAATCAATAATGTCGCACTCGCCATCTGATGCTTATTTTATTAGTGCAATGCTGGCACTAGCTTTTCCGAAAGCAGTTTGGGAATATCGGAGTCAATATTTGTCCCCGATTCACAAAATGAAACAACACAAAATGAAAAGGATTGTCTAAAAAGCGAGAACGTTACCCAGATTTCGCTCTTCATCAGAAAAAATGTGTTCACAACTGTATGTGATCACTGACTCCGCAGTCATTTTAAGTCCTTCGTTTTTGTTGTAAGTTCACGGTTAACAATTTTAACTCACTCCGTTTTACTTTCGACACAAGTATGTTACAATTAAAATAATAGAGCAGATCACATTTAACCCCTTCAGGTGCCAGATCTGGCCCACGAGCCACAGGTTGGGGATCACTGCGTTAGAATGACGGTTCCATTTCATTTTAATGTGTTGATCAATGGTGTATGCGCAAAGCAGTTCGTTTTATTCATGATGCGCCTTTAAATCTCAGCAGCCAGAGCAAATAAATGCTTCGAAAAATGTATGTAACTTTACTGGTGGAGCATTCCTCAAAATTACAGAAACACAATGTTCCTGAAAAAGCGCCTACCCAACCGCCAATCCCACAAAGCTGTTCCTATTAACACATTGAAAGCGTGAATGGATCTGATTTTGTTCCGTGTTTGCTCCTGGTGTTAAGCTCTCATCCGCAGCTCTTTAAACCCGGCATTTCTTACCCTCTCCAAATGACAACCGTCCCGCTCGTGGCTTGAAAAGAAGCTTCCAGCTCTATTTCCACACTATTTAAGCAGCAAATCCTAAGGGACGCTGCTCTCCGCAAACCAGGCCACGATGGTGAAAACCCCGCTCGCGAAATCCTGCGTGACTGATTGCAAATCGCATTACGAGGGAACCTGAAGTGCTGATCACAAATTCCGAGTCATTTATAACGCGGGATGGAAATAAATAGCACTAAGCGAGGCTGCGAACTTACGCAACAGTTGCGCAGACAGAGGCGAGGAACTTACTTTCCCAGGGCGAAGCACTCCAGCTTCAGCGTGGAACCTTTGGCGGCGGGGACGGTTTCGGGGAAATGCAGCTCTATTTTGGGCTCGTACTCTCCCATCACTCCTGGCACGGGGAGACAAGACGCCCCAGATGCGCGGGGGTTCATCATTTATCATTTATGATCTACACATTTTGCATTTCGGAAAACAAGCAAAACAAACGCAACAAATGGCAAAGCACAAAGACCTGTCGATGAGCACGGGAGACACGGCGTTAAACATTTATGAGACATGCATAACAAAGTCACGGCCCAAATGGAAAGGAAACGCGGACGCTTTCAAGACATCGTCGGGGTTGCTGGCGACGGCTCGTGCAAAAAAAAAAACCCACTAGCTTAGCCATCAAGACATCTGTGACATTTACAACCAGGCAACAAAAAAGACAAGAGTGAAATATTTGATCAAAAATGAACTGTCACTTCTTGTACCTTAATCAGTGGTGTAAAGTATATATGTTACTTTACTTACTTTAATAACTTGTATGTGTTTTTTGACTACTTTGTACTTGTACTGAGTATCAAAAATATAAGCAATTTTATTTGATTGAGTATATGTACTCTTTACTTGCACATTTGAGACTGGCCATTTTGAAACAATGAGGTGTTGAATTTAATTTCCATATTAGGAAATAAAACCTCATAAATAAAGAGTTTCTTGTTTTTCCACATTTATTTTTTTCACTAAATTCACTAAATTTGTGTTTTGAGTAAAATACTTAAATTCTTTTAAAAATCGAAAGACTTTTACTCTAGTCTTCTTGGAATTGGTGACTAGTAATTTAGTAATTTATTTAGAAATGGAGTAATGGAGTGAACTGGCGCATACCGTAATCAGTGATGTAAAGTACTTGAGTAAATTTGTTGCTTTACTTACTTTAGTAACTTGTATGTATTTTTTGACTACTTTGTACTTGTACTGAGTATCAAAAATATGAGCAATTTTACTCTCTACTTGTCTATTTTTTGGAATGAGTATTATGTACTCTTTACTTCACTACATTTGAAATAGACACTTAATGTTACGCTTGGGCAGACGAGGGGATATCGCCATCTTCAGGATACTGAAGGTACTGGATGCTATTTATGAGCTAAATCACGTGAACGTTATTTAGCGGTTTCCCTTTTTTGCACACGTGTTCTTTTTTATCTATTATGTTCGGCCATTTTGAAACATTGAGGTGTTAAATTTCATTTCCATATTAGGAAATAATACCTTATAAATAAAGAGTTTTTCCAATTCAATTTTTTTTTTTTTTCAAAATTTGTTTGTTGAGTAAAATACTTCAATTCTTCCAAAAATTTAAAGACTTTAACTCATGTCTTCTTGGACTTGGTGACTAGTAATGGTGTCATTTATTACAGTAGGGTATCCGCACTTTTACTCAAGCGTGCGTGGTTTTCATGTACTCTACACCTCTGACAGTAACAGTGCTTATGCTAAGCTACGTAGCATTTTGACATCTTACCGTCGCTTCTCAGCACTAAAGGAGTGGGGGAGCTGAAGACTCGCTCCTTGGTGATTGTGTTGTTGACCACACACGTGTAGTTCCCCACGTCCGACGGTTCCACCTTGGCGATGTACAGATTCCCGGTTTCCTGCGACACAAAGCGCCGACTGTCTTGCTGGACAAAGTGAGGGAACTCGTTGAAGACCCAGGTAAAGGTGAGTTCTGGAAAAGAGGCATTCAAGGCAACGTTAGCTCCTGACCCCGACGCTAACACTTCCTGAAAGGTGTGGAGTCACTTTGTTCGGCAAACTGGAGTGGTAGATAAGTGCGGGCATTACACCGCCCGCTGCTCCTCGGGCTGACCTCCTTAGGGCAGGTAAGGCCCAGTAAACAGAGCGGCTCTTCCTTCACGAGAAGCAGGAAAGGGAGCGAAACAAACTAGATTAAAGCGCCTCACTGGCACTCTTATGACACATGCCCTGTCCGACTCCACCGCGGCTGGGGACGAAGGCTTCTCATTCATGCCTGACTAGCTCTCACTGAAAAGGGCCGGACCAGGGAGCACCGAAGGCCCTGTCACAGTGCATTAGCCTGTCGTATGGATGGATGGGGAGGGGCTATAGAAAGAGGATAGAAAGGAGGACTATATATACACATGGAATTGTTCGGATGTTACTCCGTGTCTCGTACAACTGGCCTGTTGGGGGAAAAAAAGTTGTTCAAGTTTATTTATTTAGAGCTTTTCTTAGTTCCAGACCGACGCAAAGTCGCTATGCGAAATTAGGTGGAGAAAATAGTCTTTGAAGAAGAAAAATGTACATTATGTCTAAAGTTGTACAGTCAACTCCTGATAATTGGGACACATCGGGAACAATAAAGCGGCACAAATTTTGCCTTATGAGATATGATTTGGACTTTAGGCTTTCTACCAATAGACCCGCTGCCCCCTTTAAGCGCCTGTTCAAATAAGGGGGTCAACTTTTTTTTAGGGTGAAATTGTTTGGATTGGGTAATACGCAACATCACGTTAGTTGAGATGAGTACTTTTACGGCGCTTTTCACAGTTTTAACTGTCTCAAAGCGCACAAGTTTGTTACTTTTTAGTTTGGTCTTTTAACTTTTAACTGTCCAGTGGGCGAGTCTGCAAAGTGTTGTGAGGGAGTGTCAGACACTTAATCATTCCTTTATTACATGAAACGTTATTATATACACCATAATGCCCATGTTTATGTCAATTAAAATAGTAATTGCAAAAAAGTTTTATATTAAAAACAGGCTATATAAAAACTTTTTTTATGGCTATTAAATGGATGTGCTGTTTTCATGTTGTTACTGATAAAAATGACAAATGTTTTAGCCAAACTATTACAATACTTTATTAGAGAAGTCTGTTGTGTTGTAAAAGAGAAAGACTCACTGCATTTCATTTAAGGAAGATATTTTTTTTTAAGTTGTGATCACTGTATGTAAAGAGATGTTTGCGGCCCCGCCCACATAGCCCCGCCCCCTAAGCGCTGCACTAGCGTCCCTTATTTTTCAGTATTAAAAGACCCTAGGTCAACTCTGTATGTGATGTTGCCTGTTCACAAAGCCAGGAATTGGTGGAAAAAAAATGTGCAATAATGCACAAAAAAACGAAAAAGTTGAAAGGTGTCACAAAGTTTCTGAAAAATAATGCTAGTGCTAACGTTTGCTCTAATGTAGCACGCACTGTGTCTGCAATAATACGTAGTTTTTCTACAAGAGGTTGAGATAAAATACACCGTAAGGACTAAGCTGACATCGGTCAATCTGACATTTTAAGAAAGTTATGCTGCACAGAACGACTGTGAAAATTGCAGACGTTTGGAGATAATGACGATGAACTAGAACGCAGGCCGGTGTTGGAGGAAATGGAGAATCAGGAGATCAAGTTAAACATAGGGCAGCATAGTGAGTAGTGCTATCGCCTTACAGCAAAAAAAAAAAACCTGTTGACACTCAAGTTCAAGGCTGTGTTCAGAAACGTGTTCAGCAGATTTGTAGTTTGTGATTGGCTGGTCTCTGTTTGTGGTTTTCCAGTGTGAATCCCGCCTTCATAGACTACATACTGAACTGTGGTGTAAAGTACTTAAGCAAACGGACTTTGTTACTCTATCCAATAATTATTTTTGTGGCTACTTTGTACTTGTACTGAGTATACAAAAATACAAGTAATTTTTACACTCTGTGACTAAATTTTTGAGTTCATTGAGTATGAACTCTTACCGATACTCAATACATTGTGATTGTGTGCGACATGTCTGCATTTTTTTCTACTGCGGTTCATTTCCTCAGCGGACAAGGTGATATCGCCATCTGCAGGATGCTGAATGTACTGGATGCTATTTATGTGCTAAATCACTTTTAGCAGTTGCACTTTTTTTCTATTCAAGTTTGACTGAGACTGACTTTTTGTTGTTTTTATTTTTTTTCTGCCATTTTGAATCATTAAGGTGTTAAACTTAATTTCTATAATAGGAAATAAAACCTTATAAATACAGGGTTTCTTTGTTTCACATCTCTTGGTGTTGTTTTAGCCTAATTTCAGTATGAGTAAAATACTTAAAATTGGATACCACTTTTACTCAAGTCTTCTTGGAATTGGTAACTAGTAATGAGGGAATTTTTATAGTAATGCATAGTAATTCGTACTTTCACTCAAGTATGGTTTTCAGGTACTCTTTACACCTCTGATACTGAAAAATTCAAACAAAAATAGAAAATAAATCATCAAAAAAATATGATTTTATAGAGCAATTATTGCTAAAGTAAATCTCTTTCTCCACGACGGTAAAACGTAAATAACGAGCAATCATAGCGCCATGCTTACAGATAAGCCCAGCGGGGTCTTTAAGAAATGAAATCAGTTTACATTGTGCAGATCATCTTTCTATTCTGCCATCTCTATATATAAAGAAACCAGATACTGAACTAATTGGCCAGAGACTTCAATTTCAGGTCTTTATTTCCATTTGCTTCCAGATCCGAGTCTGATTGAAACGAAAGTGATCCAAATGAGAAAACAAATTGCAGGCAAACAAACGGCAGCGCAATCCATAGCGAATGAGTTTCTTTCAAAGGTTTGGCACATCTCAGCGTGCTCACTCCCAGTAAAGTGACCATGAGTGATACAGATTTCAGCCACTTCCAGCAATTCTGAATAATTCATCGCTTTTATAATCATTTCTCAGCCCACTGTGGAAACTTTTCAATTGTTGACAAATCTGTTCTCATTTCGACTGTTATCCTTCCGCTAACTTCAATTAAAAATTCAATGGACACTTCCGCTGAGTTGGTGTCTGTCCTCAAAATGGACGTTTTAGTCTCGTTTGACGCCTGAAAAATAAAAGTTCAACTGTTGAATTGAATTTCTACTTCTGTGAGGATAAGTTGAAAAAGAAAAGTGAAGAAAAAAGCCATTAATCTTCACGTCGACTCTGGATTGCAAAGCAGTTTTTGTCGACAGTGGGATTTTGCGTGTAATTTTTCCAAAATCAAAAAGCTGTGAAATCCATTGCTGCAAACTTTTTTTTGTTTGTTTTGTGATGTGCAATTCATCACAAATGGTGCATTTAAAAGAAGCTTTGCGGTTTCCGATGATTTCCCCGCGATGATGCAACAACAATAACATGGTTTCACGCTATTCAAACAGAAGAAAGGAAGCACTTTACTGTTTTAAGGATTGTGGGCAACTCTTCAACTTTTCTTTCCTTTTTTAAAGAGAAGAGCAGTGGAGAAATCACTTCACATCAGGATCAAAGATCCGGTCATCTCCTCTTGTCTTTCCGATCTGATGGAGACTGGAATTCTGGCAGTGGTCAAATTAGTTTGGCTTTTTTAAGAAAAAGTCTTGATTACGCTTTCCTCGCCCTCTTATCATTTTTTTTTGGAAAATCAGTGTTTCTCAGTGTCTGGCTTGTGTGATTGGTCATCATTTGTGATCATTTGCCAGCCATTTGTAAGAAGTAATATTCATCCTCTTTTATTTTGCCTTGTGTTCCGTCGTCTTGTTGCCACCTTAAGTTCTCAGTTCTCATAAAACAGATTGTTTTATTTATTTTTGAAAAGTAATCAAGTTTTTTTTTTTTTTATCCGTGTTTTTCCCATCTTTGCTATTTTATTATCATCAGTTGTGGGTCATGGCTCAAGCCAATCATAGCAACTCTGGGCCTGAAGGCAGGATACACACTCTAGGAAATGTAGCCAGCCAATCACAGAGCAGGACACACAAACACAAAAAGTCCAACTTTTGTCCGAAGTCCAATTCTCTATAAGAATTGTAAAAGTGTGTGCGCTAGTGCATTTTTTGCCCTAGTGAGTTTTTTTTTTTTTTTTTTTTGTATAATAAAAGCCCTTGCCCTCTAAAATTCCATAATAAAATTCCATAATAAAATTCCATGCCCTTCCATGCCATTCCATTTTACAAACTTCACTTTGTTGGGAAAAAAAATGTACATTTTCAAAAAAGGAATAACCTTGGTGTGTGAAACCAACTTACCTCCAGAATGCAAAGGTGTGCCACATAATAAAACGACCCCCTGGCCCTCCCTCACATTGACAGCACGTCTAATCTGTGTTTTAAAGTTCTCAAGGTCTGTAACAGGAAGCAAAAAATATATGAAACACATTTCAATTACAAGCATTTATTGCATGCTAAAAAAAACAGTTTATGCATTTTAATAACAAATAGCTTTCTAGTAGTTCGTTTTAAGGTGGTCATTGCAGAATCAGGTGTAGTTAATGTGTGAATACTGTCATGTCATATTAACTCAAACATTTTCATAGTGTCTATTCATTTAATTTACAAGATTATTTTATCTCAGACACAATTGTCAATTTTGCCGTCATATCTTCACGTATATTTTGATGTCTTAAATTGATTTTAATCACTTCAACGTATGAATATTAATACAAAAATATCTGTTTCATTACGGCAAATCTGTCCCAGCATAAGGAAAATCTAACCCAGTATATAACTACATGCTGAAAAATAAATACAGGCTAAAAAGTCATGTATAAGAAGTGTTGACCAAAAACAGTGTTTGAGCGGGTGTCCACCAAAAGAAATAAAAAAGTAAGACAAAACAATGAATACAATTATTTAATCAACGTAACCTGGTTGCAAGCCGACGCTTTAGATTCATAAGGATTAGATAACTAGATAATTAGATGACTGATTCATCCCCGCTGTGTGAAGGAGAGATATCGCAGATCTTTCCTACCTGCTGCGATTGGACTCTACAATCTGAACTTAAATTTAAACTGGTGACTGGAACTATGCTTATGACGGGCAGGTTCATTTATGGTCTGTGTTTGTTTGTTTATTATGATGTGTGCAGTGCGTTATGGTGATGTTTGTTTATTTATTTGCTTGGATTTGTTGTTGCTGTTGTGACGTGGAATTTCCCCGCTGTGGGACTAATAAAGGATTTTTCAATTCAATTCAATTCAATAACCAGACAATACTGTATTTACTTACACTGTTTAAAAACATAAAACACAACGTCCTGATTTTATTAGGAGTATAATCTAATATATACACACACACACACACACACACACACACACACACTGTTTAGAGTGACAGTGTGGATGAATAAGAGCCGGAGACCAGTTCTTCAGTCTCTGATTAATGGTCTCTTGTGTGAGAGTCTTAACCTTCATGATGGATGGAGACCGTGCAATAAACCAGACTCCTCCAAAGTGAATGGAATTGTGTCCCAAACATCCAACACTTATAGCACTCGAGATTTGGGTAGGTCAGAAAACGGTTTCGGTAAAGCTCCTCGCCGCTATTCAGCACTTAAGCACCGACGAGCGATTCAATCTGCTGTTGTTTGTTCTGGATTTTTTTTTCCGGTGATGAAAAGACTACAACAGAATGAGACGGAGAGGCGACGTAACTCCAGATGCACAGCAGAAAAACACGGGAAATGTGTGTCAGGTCACAAATCTGCGCCCCAGAGGAAGGCGCTCATTCAAATCGCTGCAGGGGAAGATTACACCAACACAAAGCCAATAAAAAGCCACGACGGAGCACTCGTTTTGCAATTAAGAGAACTTCAGCGCTTTACAGGTTTAAGCACCTGAAAAACGGCAAGTTCTCTGCCAGAAATTCGCCGTAACAACAGCGGCCTAAAAATAAAAGCGAGAGACATTATTAGCCTATTAAACTCATAATTCCCTTTTAACCCAAAAATCAATAAAGATAAGCCATGTCAAGTAGGTCATGTTAAACAAGCACTGGAAGTAAAATTCATTATCGCACTCGTATAGGAAGTGCCAGTCCGTCTCTTAGGGGAAATGAGGGATGCTCGGAGTATCCACGGTCGGATCAATACACATGGCACGCAGGGGACCGGAGAAACTTCTAGGTTTTCTCCGCTCAAACTATATCTCACGGTCTTGATCACTCGTCTGATCAGCATTTCAAACTGTGAGGTCGTGCGGATGGATGATTATCGTCACTCGGCCATCTCCTTTGTGGAATGGAGCGTATGGGTATTAACATGGCCGGTCAATACGTGGCATACAAAGATGCTGTTGAGGCTCGAGACTAATGAGAAAGACTGATGGAGTTGGAAGTCGATGAAAAGGTGCTTTAGTCTAAATTGTCGTATTTGACAGCTCGTTCTGATTGCTCTGTTTTTTTTTTCTGAAGTGCCGCCTGCATGTTAAACACTGAAGCTGGGAGAGGATTTAACAAGATCACATCAGTTCTGATGGACAGTCTGATGAGTTTGACTGTTCTTTTTGTTTTTTATCTATTTTGTTCTTGCCATTTTGAATCGAGGTGTTAAATGTCATTTCTAGAATAGAATAGAATGCCTTTATTGTCATTGTATCATATGGCTACAATGAAATTAGTATTGCGACTTCGTTTGGTGCAAAAAGAAAGATAACGGTAAAATATACACACTGAATAACTAATATAAATAACTACAATATATTAAAATATTATCCTAAATATAAAAGGCAAGAAACGGTTCAAATATAACACAGGATACAAAAAACACAAGAAAAGTGCAACTGACAAAATATAAATAGTGCAAAAGGCACTATGTATCAAATAACAAAGATATTGTTTATATATCTGAATGAAAAATGTATAGGTTATGTTTCTATATTAGGAAATAAAACCTCATAAAGAGTTTCTCGTTTTTCACACTGCTTAGTGTTTTCTTAATAATAAAGTAAAATACTTAAGTGCTTTAAAAATCGATACATAACGGCTTTTACTCAAGTCTTCTTATCATTGCTGACTTGTAACTTGTACTTTTACTCAAGTATGGTTTTATCACACTTCTGAATGTTTTGTTTTGAGTTGTATTTCTCTGAGCAACACCTGCAAGCTTCTCATTGGCTCTTCATCAAAGGGGTTGGTCTATAAAAAAAACATGTCGGGGAGCTCATTGGTCCTTGTGAATTTCTACGCTCGGTAGATCAGATTTGAAGCAGATTAATATTCCACAATAATCAAGGCAGGAACTGTATGTATTTCATCAGATTGACAGAAACCCACAGGTGACTTACATGCGAACTGCAGAGTAGATCTCCTGCTGAGGACGGTTCCCTGCGAGTTGCTGGCCGTGCACTGGTAGACGCCGCTGTCCTGGTTGCGATCCAGGCTGGTAATGATCAGGTTACCTCCAGACAAGTGACGCCTCTCGTCACCATGAGGATCAATGAGCGTTGCGTTTAGAGACCATCTGGAGAAATGCAAACACAATCAGAGTGTGGTCTCCAGAGAACGCCGCTCACCGATATTCAGCGTGCGCATCGATCTGCTCAGGCCTGCTTCATTATGCAGCAAGATTGGGAATGAAACTGCGCTTATTGCTGACATTTGTTTTGTTTCTTTGCTCATTTACGGAACATTCTCACAGCCAGAGTTGAAAGTGAACTACAGTAAACTGCTGGTTATGCTGATTTCTTTTTTTCCTTTGTTTCTCTTGACTGTTTATAGGCACACAACAATAATTGCTATTAAAATACACTATATATTTAAAAAAAACTGTGTATTCTCCTATTTAAACAAATATGAAGTTCATTATTGTCAGACACTTCATTATTGCTATCTATCTATCTATCTATCTATCTATCTATCTATCTATCTATCTATCTATCTATCTATCTATCTATCAAAAATATTTATTAAGAAATTTTATGCCAGAAACTATACATGTGTGTTATAATACAGTATATTGTACATATATGATTCATTACTTACTAAAACAATTCATTAGGAAATTAGTTACTTAATAAAGTCAGATCTAATGAGGTCATAGTTATTCGTTTTTTTTCCCTTATTATAAAAACAAGTCATAATGTCTGAAAACATCTGCATCGTCTCTGATGTCAATCGTGGTTGTAATATCGAATGAAGCTTTCGTTATAGCCAACGTGTTTTTGAACAATAACTGTGACATACGGCCCCATTATTTCACAGAATTACACTTCAAAACTAAATTAAAATCCTCCGACTAACATTCTTTTGTAAGTCAACGCGTTCTCCATTTCAAATCAACTGTCAAGAGTGCATCAAACGCTCATTTGATTCCGAGGAGAACGTCAGTGTGCGTTCTTTCATCATCTGCTTTTTGTCCCCAGCAACTCCAGCATTATTCAATTCGAATCCCTTTACCACCGCATCTTTAAAATTCGCATTAAACATTGCATTACAGGACCAGAACAGTCGCGGTCACAGCGGTGGGTTGAGGAAACAACACTCACACAGCGATCCAGTAATTGGTGCATGAATGATCATTTATAAAGGCCAGGAAAAAAAAAAGCATAAACAATCCAGTCTCAGAGGAGCTCCTTACCGGAATCAAACGGTCTTATAGTGACAGCGAGCCACAGTATTTCCAGATAATGAGTAGAAGGCCTACGGCTTCCTCCGTCTATCTGAGCGCGGCCAAAGGTTCTCCATAAAGTTTAATAGACAATTATAATAGACTTCAACCGCACACCAAACTCTCCAAGCATCACCATTTCCATCAGCATCACTGCAATTACGCTCCTCACAATCAAAAGCGTCATCAACGTAACTAACCTCATCATCATCATCATCTCAAGACCGCATCGCCTTCTGCCCAGAGACCCGCTCATTAGCTAAAAAAAAAACGACACAAAAAGTGGACGCAAAGCATGCGGGATGACGTGCAAAACAGTCCATCCCAATTATCTTTCCAGAAGAATGCTCAGCAGCCCTGGTTCACACCGAGATCGCAACCTGATCCCACCGGAGACGAGCTAATGAGGGCCCACGCGCAGCACCTCGCAGTTTAAACCAGCGTTGTCTTCCTGATGACCGCTTGCTCCACGGACTACGGTTCAAACGATCCGGGAGCATCTGGGGTAGGTTGAAAGTCCTGTCAGACCGAGAGTAAGTCAAGTAAATGTTTTCAAAGCATCATTCCAGCTTTCACAAATGGCTCCAAACAGCATGACAGAGAAGTTCAAAGTGCCTAAACGGAATTTTTCACTGAATTTGTCCGCCTTGAACAATGCCAAACTAGCAGTCGACTGCCAATGAACATGTATGCTGTTGTAAACTGTGTCAGCTAAATGTGCTAAACGTGGTTCAGAGCCCGTGCCCAACACCTGCACCTTTCCAGTAAAGTTTGGTTATCAACAGCAGGGATTTTTCCCAGGGAATAGTATGTAAATTTTTGCCGAAATGCTGTTGATGCTTTTTTTCAAACCATCTGTTCACTAGCAGGTAGAGCGTTGGAAACATGTTATGTAGTATTGCGTCTATGTTTGCAACTCAACGTAAATTGTTTGAATTGTTCACCTCCAGAATATTCCAGGTCCAGTCAAGGACTTTTGTATCTCTTTTGTATCCTCGAAAATTGAAAAAAAAGTGTCGTTGGGAAAAAAAGTCGAAAATTGCACTAAGTGTCGTCTGGTTGACCATATGTGAGAAAAAAAGTCTGAAAATTGCACTAAGTCAAGGATTTTTTATGCCAAGATTAGATGCTCTACGGTGCTTGCGTGGATTTCCTCTGTATCTCCATGTATGGGTGTTTTTTCCATTTAATTTTGCATTCAAAAGCACTTTAGTAGTCTTCACTTTTAGTATTATAGTGTGGATCACCTCCTTTAATTGAGCTGATGGACAATTACACTGAAGTCACACATTGAGGCCGATGATTGATAGATGGACCATGCGGTCTTCTTAGCCTCGCTGATTCCCTGAATTATACATCTGACAGTTAAAAGTGTCAGACACGTAGAGTTTTACAGGTTCCCTCCAACTTCAGGAGAGATTAAAATACCACAAGATTCTGTTTGAAGACTGACAATTTATGTCACTGTGGACACTGTTCCTCATTCCACTGCAGTCATAAAGACAACCCTTCAGTCGACATTAACCACTATCTACACTCTATACCTGATAGAACTACTGATAAAGACAACTTGCTGGGTTGAGCTAAAGTGTAACCCTAAATATGACACAGGGAACTATGGGTAGATTAATGAGAGGAGACAGACGCTCGTCTAGAGCATCTGAGAAACATCTGGTAGAGAATCATTGGCACTAATGATGCTTTTGTGGAGATCATTTTCGTTCTGAGCAGAATGACCAATCAATCAACCAATCAACTAACCAATCAACCAACCAACCAATCCATCAATCCAAAAGTCAATCAATCTATAAAAAGCCAACCAATCAATCAATACATCAATCAATCAACACACATTTCAGTCAATTAATAAATTTGTAAATTAAAATCAATCAATTCCAATCAAAATTAATAGGTTAGCCAACTAACTAACCCACCAATCCAACCATTTAACGTGCCAGTACAATAAAAAAAAATGCTTAATATGCATTTTCAGATAAATATTAAGGAAGGGAAGTTTATCTAACTATATGATACGCAAAAGCCTCGCCATTTACCATTATATTATCCATCCTTAAAAACCAAGGACCTAGTTAAAACTCAAATGTACTCGACCTCAGAGAAAGATTGCCCAAAGTCTGCCCCGGGGGTCAAAAGCAGCTCATCTTAGCTTCCATCGGCCTTCAGCCTCAGGCACAAAAGGAAGCGTGTGACCCTTCAACACTGTTGACCACACTATACAACACAACACATCTGAGATTCAAACCTTTGCCAAGAAAATCCAGGGATTGGTGAAGGAATCCTGAGTTGTGCCAGGACAAGACTGCAGTAAGTGACTCGCACCAATACTAAACCCTGATGCATCAAAACCACCATCTTCTAGGCTATTAAAAGGCCGACCCCATTTTCACCTCATCCAACCCAGCCCATTCATCAATCAATTTTCTTAACCACTTTCTGGAAGTGGATCCATTCTGGGACTTTTCTGGATCACGGGTACAGCTAGAACTATTTCTATCTGCTAAGGTCTCAAGGAGAGTCACCCTTAATTGGTAGCCAACCAGTTTTTGAGCGGGACACACAGACCCACACTTCACATCTATGGGCATTTTCCCAAATTCCAGTTCTCGTGAAGACATGTTTTTGGATGGGAAACCAAACTCCTCAAATAAACTGTCATAAGCACATGGAGCAAACGCAGAAAAGCTCTACAGGGTCTTGAACTTGAGTCTCAAATGGGTCATTTCTGTCCTTCAAACATTGAGCCCTTTAGTGTCTAAAAATGTAGACATGATGTGCATATATCTGTTACTCCTCTGTGTTACTCATCCTTCTGCTCCACTGCCAGATGAGTGTTTTCAAGAAAGATGTACTAAGGGAAATGTAAGTATTTAAATTGAATGTCACTCACAAGGTTATTACTTCCCTCCCTTGTGCTTGCCTGAGCATTTACATGATGCTGACCCAAGCTACGAAACACAATACACCACAGAGCCCGAGCAAGCTGCTATTTCCAGAGCAGACACCCCACAGGGGAATACGCAGGACAGTATCTTGGAATCTTCTGCACAAATTAGTCATTTAAACCCCTCCTATTTTCCAAAGCAATTTCCATCCCTTCTGTGCAACACATCGCCCTCTTAGACAAATAAGCTCGTGCTGAGAAGTGTACGCACCACAGGAGCCATGATTCTAACATATCTACATAAGTAGGCTGAACTGCTGCTTTCTGATATTTAAATAAAACCAGTCTTTAGAAGAGAGGTTGAGGCATATTTACAATTGTTAACACCGAAAGAAGCTCATGGAAAATGGGCCAGAATCGACAACCGCTGGCAATGGTTGTTAGAGGCACTGGCAGTTTAACTGGGATTGCAAATGGTTAGCTAGAAAGACAAATCAATTGACTTAACCTGGCAAATCGATGACAATCATTCACATAACAAGTCTGTTCTTATGGGAATAAGTCGTCGATTAACTACTTTCATGCAGTGCTATAGTGGAAAAGAGATGAGTAAATAGTTTGAATAAAACACTGGATTTTGCTCACCTGTATTGGGGGGAAGGAATCCCAGATGCTTCGCAGACTAGCACCGCCACTTGGTCAGAAGAGTGGATTGGCAGTATCAGGTCCCTAGGCTCAATTTTCCAGCTCGGACCAAGAAACCGTGGGCCTTGTGCTTCACATATCGAGACTTACAAGAGACAAACAAGACACGTAGGAAGTGGGGAGTAAATAAAGCTTAATTAAATATTCAGGAAATTTTCACATTTGATGATAATGTACTAAAACTCTAACATTATGCGCTTTCACAAAAGTGTCCAGAGTCAGATATGGGATTTGTGCTCCGCTTCTATCTCTGGGACTTGTATGTTTCTTACAAGCAGTGAAATGTATGCATTATATAAGTAGAATGCCTAGCCGTTTTAGGGAGATGCTTTGTTGCAATACTTTACCTAGGCATTGCATAGAGTACCGAGGGATTTTCAGAAAGACCTTTCATAATGAAAGTTCTAAAAACACAAACATCTAATTGTGGGACAATGTGTCAATCAGCCATTTTCTTTTCTTTTGTGATTTCGGAAAAATTTGTGAAAATGGAAAAACTAGAAACATTACTTTCTTTCTTAAGGGGTCATCGGAGTTTCAGATAATTACCAACTTCTGTTGAAATATTGCCAAACGAAACAGAACATGCTTTTGTTCTTTTGTAATTTTGCTGACAACATGTTAATGTCAGTCATTGTATAGAATGTCTAGGCAATGTGTCAAATGAGTTTCATACTTTTCCAGCCTTGTTCCGTCTCTGTTTCAGGCACAAAATGAAGTTTCACAAAACACACGGTGAAGAAATAGTTAGAGTTAGACTTGCAGCCAGAAGGTTGAAGGCTGACATGTGGCACAACTGAACACAAGACAACTCTTGTGAACAAATAAGACATTGAAACTGATTGGATCCATAGTGTAAAGCAAACATTAGGCTCAGGCTAGTGTGTATTTTGTTCAGCAAAAAGCAGACTGATCAAAATATACACAGAATGAGCGGTCCATGTGGTCCTCACTTTCCACTTTAACTTTCCAGTGTGGACCCAAACAATCAGATACAGTTCAAGGTTTTGCTCAAGGAACCTCAGTTAAAGGAACCTGTTAAGGAACCCATGAGCCTTCGATTATTGGTCCAACTCTAGAATCATTAAGCCACAACGGCACAATTCTCTCTACGACCAATATGGCAGAGTGCTTGACGAATTGCTAGAACTATTACAAAATTATTACAAAAAAATATTGCAAAAGCAGTATTTATAGTATAGACCCGGACAGTGGGGATATCCACAACCACCAAGAAAACCAGTTTACATTTGGTTTCCCTCATTTTCTGGCAGCTCTTTAACAACTTTTAATTTAAAAAGCCTACAAGTCTTCCAAACTCCTCCAGACATGAAATCCAAACTAGCTAGCTCTTTCAGGACAATTGTTGTGCAGCATATAAATTGCCATTAAAACAAATTAATATCAAATTCCAGTGAAAAGATACAAAAGAAAAATGATTCCTCCACCAAAAGCCCATCTCAAACCGAGCCAGAAAGCCATATCATTCCAAACTTTAGGATAGTGATTAAATTCCCTCAATAACATTAGACATGACAGTCCATCACTTATGCATTCTGTCCCAAATAAAAACACTCAGTTTGAAAATAATTTAGCAGGACAATGATTTACCTGCGAGGCAGCCAATGATTGATAGCGCCACAAGCCGTATCCATGGTAACGTCATCTTTAGTTGCCAAGGGCAAGTATGACTCTCATCCAGTTGCTTGGAAATGTAATTTTTTTTTTTCTTTCTGCAAGACTTTGATAATCTGCGGAGGAAGTAATTATGGAAATAATTAAAAAGAGACATGCTGGGCAAAACATGACAGATGCAATACTTTTATAAACAAGTCAGGAAGATTATACATCTTCGGAAGAGTGCGGCGACAAATGTGTAGAAATCCTGCCGGATCAAAGCGGAAAGTTCACAACCGAGAGCTTTTAAAGGCGAGGGCAACCGAAATATCAAATATTAAAGTACTGCAAATCAAAATCCACTAGAGTCCAAATGTGCATAAAATCAATGTGATGATGGAGGAGGCTGAATGACAGATGGGAGAAAATCTTCAATAGAAGATGAAAATAAGACAAGAAAGCAGACAGTTAGAATTCCCCAGCTGTCAGTTCCCAACCAAACAAGAACTGCTCCGTTTGGGAATGTTTGCTTTTATTTTTAGGCCTGGTTTGGTTCAATTATGCAGCGGTTGTGGTAATCAAACACAAACCTGAACCCGTACAGAAATCAGCTGGAATTTGTTGACCTCAAAAGCTACTTTATTCTGACTATTAATAGGAGCTAGAAGCCAACCTAAATACTGTTAGCGGCTTCCAGTAGATCACAGCACCTCCCACATATACAGTACAGACAGAATCTGACAGGTTCGTTTTACAGTACGTTGACACTTTGAAATGACTCTAAACACCTTTCATTTCAGAAATATTGCTGTTTACATTTGGGGGAGACGTACGTGTCAATTACACACTGCTTACATGTGCAAATCGGATTTGTATAATCGGCAAAAGATGCAAATGTATAAAAATACATGTATAAATAAATGCTTAATAGATATATACGGTATATAAAGTATATCTGCTATGATCTGGGGCAGAATAGAAGAGCCACAGACAGTAGTCCAGATAACACACACATTTAATCAACTTAAATACTTAATCAAAGGAGAGTAACAGGTGAACACAATGAATCATGTGACTAAATAAACAGGATATACAGGAAACTCATTGTAATCCATGAACATGGGTGTGGCAATATCAGAAATTTACAATTTTATTTTTAATAAAGCATTATTACTGATCACACCAACGGTATGAAAAGAATGAGTTATAACTTGTGAAAGTTATAACTTTCTTAAATGCTTTTAACTATTATTCATTTTTATTTAATGAATCAGTAATTCCGTACATATTTAGAATAGTTTTTTTAATGTTTCATGCTTAATTTTTAAATTGTAGTATTTTATAGTAAAAAAAAACGAAATGTTTTATAAACTATATTTTTGTTTTCCATTAACACGACGGACATGTAATTTGCCATGAAATGTACAAATACCATTAACAAAAAAAAAAATTCTTCTGTAACACCATCCTGATTTGACCTTATCACATCTTTAAGCAAGACACGCAAGCTTTTCTAATTTTAAAATGCGAAATGATGTTTTTCTTTTCCCTTTAATGGATGAAGTCTCAACTCAATGCCGCTGCAATCATTCCTGACTGGCCTTCAACATTCATGTGTGAACTCATCACAACGCTTCACGAGGAGTTTACTTCAGTCAGCATACGATTTTACTTTGCTTGCTTTATTTTTTTCTGCCTTCTTTGGAAAAACTCCAGCAAGTCTGAGGTCATATATGTTCTATCTACAAAGACAGTTCAGGCTTGTCCTCAACACGGATTTCAGCAGCAACGAGCAATATTACAATAAAGTTTTCAAACTCAATCTAACTTTTTCAGCAGCAACAAGAACAATAACAGGAAGAGAGAAGGGAATCAGCAGAGCGGGAAGCTATTGGACTCTTGTCATACTAGCAGGGGTGTCTGGATGGATTTGGGTGACTTTAAAGTTTTGGGGACACATTCAGCCGAGGGACATTCTGTCAGTTCGGATGATCCAGCTCCGTGTTTGAAGCCAGGAAGGACTTAGCTGGAACTATACACTTTTTAAGACCTATTTTATTCCACATAAAGGCCATGGAGTCTCAACACTAGACCGCTAGGTTGTGGGTTCGATTCTCAGGGAAAGCATGATCTAGTTAATGCCAATTCTGTTGTATTTTTTGAATAGTTTTGCTTTCCAACATCTGGAAAACCATTGATCGCCAAATGCAAATTAATTTTTAATCACAACATGGATATCCTATTGTTTTCATACAAAACAATTGGCTGGGGATTAAACCAGCATCGGTTTTCTGTGCAAAAGCCAACATCTCATTTTCAAAGCTTCATGATTATAGACCAACACAAGCCAGGAACCCAGGGGCCAATAACCAATGTTGTGTTTTACCAAATTCTTTTAAAACAGTTGCTTCCAAAAAGCTTCCACTGTAAACATTGGATTTCTGGATCTGAGTGGGAAAAGCTGAGAGAAAATGGAAATGTTTCTATATTTCTCATGAATACACTAGGATTCTGGGAGCATTATGAGTTGATTATTAGAGCTTTACATAAAAAAAAATATTTCTAATACATAAGTTGGGATTTAAGTGGGACTTGTGTGTCATGTCAAGTCAACTTTATTTATAAAAGCACTTTTAAAACAGCAGACTGACCAAAGTGCTTTACATTAAAAAACATAATCACATAATCATAAAACACGATCACAATAAAATGTACATATAAATAAATATACATATTACTAAAAAGCACAAAAAAATTTAAGTTTTAGACTGTGTGGAATTTGTAGCACCTTGGTTAGAGTATGTGTATAATAACGATTAAAAAATAAACAAATAAATAAATAAAATGCCACATTAAATACATATTTTCTATGTTTAAGTTCTTGATATTTTGGAATTGGTATTAAATTATTGGTCTACGTCTTTAATTAAACGTATTATGCTATACCATTTATTATGCATTACAAATGTCACATTTGTGTGTGTAATAATATTAAAATAAAATGTTTTGCCTCAGTAAATACATAACTTATTTGTTTAAAGTTCTTGATTTGCTTGAATTGTTTATTGGAATTGTACCATTGGTTTACGTCTTCATTAAGTCTACTAACTCTATTACGCTACACTCTAATGTCACATTTTAATGATTTTATTTATCTATTTTTGTTGTTGTTGCGTCAGGGGATTGTTCACATCTCATGATCACTTCCGAGCACAAGATGGACTGGACTCGCATTTCCTTATCATCGAATGATAATAAAACAAGCCTACATGACAACAGGAAAGAGCTTTGTGAAGTGTTTTGCTTTTTAGAACACTCAGCCTTGTCAGATGTGGAGATATGTGCGAGAGTTGAAACGCATTTTTAAGAGCTGTAAACCGAAGTGGCCGATAGCAGAAGCTTCAAACGGCAGAATGAAAATGTCAGCTCCATTTCTTTAAGATTCAAAGGCAGATTTATCACTACAGTAAAAAAAAACTTCTCTTATCCTATCCAACCATCCAAATCTGAAAAATCAAGCATGTGAAATGGAAATCGGAATTAAATGGCACAAGCCGTGAACCAGTCGATTTGAAAATCAAAAGACAAGCAGACTAGAAAAAAAATGTCCCATTATGTAAACCAACAGTCTTTTATCTTGCACAAATTCCACCTGCAGCCTCTACTGTATTTCAGCTTTAGTCGCACTTGGAATGAACGTCTTATTTGCCACCAAGAGTGGCATAAATAGTCCCAGAAGATGCGGTGCCTGAATTCCACTTACTTTAGTTTCCTTGTTTTCTCACCTCTAATTTGGCCGTGCTTGTTAGCGACAAAAAGAGATGAGCTATGCATCCCATACGCATCCATAAATAAACATGAATGCCAGAGAAGGATTCCATTCATATGTGAACAGCAGATGTGCTGTGGAGGGAAAAGAACTGCATATTTCTTGGCCGTCTTCTCTGTTCTCTGAACCACTCGTGCAGTAGTGGCACAGAAGTGCACGCGTCCTCAAAGCTCGGTCTCACCTTTGTACGATTATAAAACGGCCAACAGAGGCCGAACTGGCAGATCTAAGGGGAGGTTGATGGTTTATTGATCCAGCTAACACTTGTTTGGGATTTTAAAAAGCAACCAGCCAGGATCAGATACTCCCAACGTCTAAGAAACCTACATGAAACGACGTGCTTGTGCGTTGACCTTTCTGGAATTACGTTACTGGGTTTGGAAAACGTGACAGGCTAGTTGACATTAGTTCGGTGGTACATGCTAATTAGCGTTAGCGTTAATGGATGTGTGGACCTCAATGTGACTTTACGTTGGTAAAACTACTGTTGTTTAGCAGGTTGTGAAGGTTATTACAGGAATTCAACCATGAATGTATCAGCTTTCATGCAATATGCACAATTGAAACAAATAACTCTTAAAATTGGTTTAGAAACCCAATATGACTGAAAATGTTGAGCCTCTGACCTTTAAGATTTTGGCAAATCCACAGCATATGGAATCTGAGCGATCGAGAAACCGAAATTCTTCCAGACATTCTTTCTAATGATATGATAGAAATGCGAAGCAGGGCAAACCTTAATTTTTCAAAATGTCACAGACTTTTTCTTAATCGTGTCTGTGATGTGAGTTTCAGCATGTGCACATGGTGTGTTACCCTATAGGGTCTCCAAACCCTCAAAATAAAGCAACATTATTCAATGTTTTCAAACAATATTTTCAACAGTATTCAAACAATACAGTTGACGAGGAACTACACAACTGATGGACGTTGACACTTTTGTGCAAGTGTGACACTTAAATTAGGCACAAATCTTACTTGTGTGCACAATAAAATTATTGATTAAGCATGATGGCACTGCAAATATAGAATAAGGTGCGACAAAACCACTGGACACTGGACAAAAGGTTATGACTGGTTATTTCTCCACCAACTGTAGAACGCTTATCTGTTTATCCATCGTGTGGGACAATGGACCCGTGTCTTGTGAGTAAATCAATATGCTCATTACAGTCTCCGATGACAAATTAATTTAACCTCGAGTGTGCACGCGGTCTATTTATGGTGGGTTTTTTATGTTGAATGAAACACGGGGTATTGTGATCATTGATCTCTGATACACACGCACGCGCGCACACACGCGCGCGCTCGTTAAATGCTCAGAAGAAATGCCGTTAAACAACAGGTTTAAAGTTTTATGAATGTACTGGCTTGTATCCAATACGTGAGGTCTGCCGTTTTCGACAAAATATAAATGTAATGGGCTTCTGGTGACGTAAAGTGGGTTAAATATATCCCGTTCGCATCGCGGTCAACTCGACGACACGATTATTAATCCACTGAGGTCGCTGTCTGGTTCCATTAATCCGTCATTAGTGCATCGCCGTCCTAATTAACATGAAATACCAGACAATCACATGAATCATCAGGCATCCGATCCGAAAGTTGCGGCGTTTGCGAGCATCTCCTTTAACTTTGAATAAGCCAGACTAACTGATCAACTCACCCCGACGCGATGGATCCCGGTCAAAACGTGGAAAAAACAACACAAAGCTAATCCATAATCCGTGATCGAAGAAACCTCCGCACCTCTAACCCCCGAAAGCCGTCGAAAACATGTTCCTCGGTGCACTTTTAATAGCGATTGAATACCGTTAGATCGGAAAACAGTGTGGCGATGGATTAGAAAGCGAGTTCTGTTCCCTCTGCGCAGATGCGGCTTTTATTCCCGCAGTCGCCCCTCAATTAGTCCGCGAATCCTCGGACCACC
Source organism: Paedocypris sp. Pulau Singkep (assembly GCA_017309775.1). NCBI lineage: Eukaryota > Metazoa > Chordata > Actinopteri > Cypriniformes > Paedocypris > Paedocypris sp. Pulau Singkep. Next base: position 19,140,130 of record MU204204.1, read on the forward strand.
GCACACACGTGCTCCGTGATCGGGTTCGACCAGCGGAGTGATGCGAGCGACGGTCCGCGGGCTTTATATGACGCGCATCTCCTCCTCCAGAAGACGCGGCTGAGTGTGTGAAATCCTCGCAGCTGTGGTACCAAACGATGCGGATTCACTTGACAAGATTCCGTAAGCATCCCCGAGATTTAATGAGCAAAGTGCCACAGATTTTTATAATCCCGACAGTAAAGACCTGCACTTGCCTCGTTCGCCGTGCTTCCCAGGTTTAACTTTATGAGGTGGGATGTCGTAAACCGGACGATTAATTATGCATTTTTGCACTCGTGTATGTCTCTGCCTCATTTAAACATGTTCGTAATGTTCTGCAATGAATTAATGAAGTTACAGTGTAGAAAGCAATGAAATTCGTGATATATATTGTATGATAGCTATTGAGCAATAGACAGACAGACAGACAGACAGACGGACGGACGCACGGACAGACAGGATGGACAGATAGACGGATAGACGGATAGACAGATAGACAGATAGACAGATAGACAGATAGATAGATAGATAGATAGATAGATAGATAGATAGATAGATAGATAGATAGATAGATAGATAGATATATAGATAGATAGATAGATAGATAGATAGATAGATAGATAGATAGATAGATAGATAGATAGATAGATAGATAGAATTAATAAAAACCTTTATTAATCTCCCAAGGGAGAAATGCAGGTGTCCGGCAGCAAACACACACAGCTAATCATACTCAATAAATAACAATAATAGCAAACAAATAAAATACATAATTAAATCAATTAAAAATGTTGCTTATTTGACAATGTACAAATAACGTTTCCTCTAATTTTAACGTTTAATAATTGTGTGTGTGTGTGTGTGTGTGTGTGTGTGTGTTAACTGGTAAATAATGAATATATATGTCATATCAACAACAATATCACAATGTCTTACCCTATTCATAAATATGTTTTGAGAAGTAAATATTTTTCCTGTCCTTTGAGATTATACATCATTAGTAGAAAAACTTTTATTTACTTTACTGCAATTCGTGTCTCATTACAAGCTCACTCTTTATCCCTAATTGCTCGATATGGCCGGAATTCTGAACCGTGTGATTGAATTATCACATTCCCAGAATGAGAATTCATGTAATTTGACCAGGAGTCTCTTCGTTAGTCATCTATTTTCCTGGAACGTCCATGTGTGATAATTAGCCCCAGTCTTTCCAACCGTCTGATTGAAAGTGACTAGCCAGTGAGTCTCAACCTCCACCACCCAACCATTCCAGGTCATGTGTAATTCAGCTACAAAACAGCACACCCTACTGCTGAATGCCACCATCACACGGTCACGAGCTCTCACAACCCGCCAACCTTTGCTCTTCAGCCTGAGGTTGCTTGCCGGTCTAGATGTCAGACTGCTAAATATGCTGGTTTGGTTTCATAGGTTAAGAGGATTTTCGACGGTTTAAGGCCACACGACGGAATTGCTGAACACCAAGCAGGCCATCTGAACACGCAGTTAAAAACTCATCTTAAAATAAACCCTCTGGGTTAAAGAAGTCAACCAAGTGTTCTTTTCCGTTGCCATCTTTTTCAGACGATTTTGCGAGCACTTCGGAACGGCGATCGATAAAGCTCACAGCGGATTTATGGCATGGTGTAACGTGGCCCGGGGATGAAGATTATTCTCCGAGCCTGTGCCAAATTGCAATGCGGTTAAAAGAATTAGAGAAAGATAAATAACCTTGATGAGAGATAGAGGAGAAGGTCTTTAAAAAAGCTCTAGTAAATAATAGGACACTTTTTCATTTCTGCTCACTGAACCCTGAGGAGCTCCTCTCCTCTCGCGGGAAGAAAACATCTTTAGATGACAACTGCATGACCTGCTGCTTTATGAAATACGAGGCGCAGCCGCATGGTTGACTGCTCTCGCCAGTGTTTAGGTGTGTCAGTTGCGACATTTAGCTCGAGGTGAGCTGGTGTCTTTACTGCTATTAAAGAAATAATTCATCCAAAAAATATTTTCTCACCTTCAAGTCAGTGCAAACTCAACATGGCTGTTTTGAACCATCCAGCCTGATTCACACCCTGGATTGGTTGTGTCCATAATATGTCTATTATTGTTCTTTATTTATGAGGTTTTAGTTCCTAATATTGAAATGGATTTTAGTACCTCAAATTTTTACAATGGTAGAACAAAATAGATAAAAAAGAACAAAAAGTCAGTCTCAGTCAAACTGAAATGAGCAAAAAAGTGCAACTGCTGATTCAAGTTCACATGATTTTGCTCATAAAAAGCATCCAGTACCTTCAGCACCCTGCAGATGGCGATATCACCTTGTTCGGCCAAGAAAATAAGTGTGTTTGAAATGGTACAAATGTAGTGCAAAGAGTAAAGATACTCAATCAAAAATGTAGTCAAGTAGTGAGTAAAAGTATCTTATATTTTTTGATACTCCGTACAAGTACAAAGTATCCAAAACACTTAAGTAAAGTAACAAAGTTCATTTACTCAAGTACTTTACACTACTGCAAACTGAAGTCTCAAAACGTATCCTTGCTATTATCTATTTTCATACTACGCCACCTTGTTGCAACTTTATTTATTTTATAAATTTTTACAGTCATTGAGTTGATAGTTCCTGTTTATGTCAGGATCCGGAACCTCAGTTTTCATTATCAGACTTGCGGATCAGACTATGGATATTGCAGGCAGATCTTCATGCATTATTTTATCTTCCAATACAGCGGGGAGGAATGGCATCAAACAGAATTTGAACTCTCATTTGGTGGATATTTCCTGCTGGGGCTTTGGAACTTCAAAGCTGGGCAGGTGACACGGATTCATCTGCTTTCCCTATAGGCTTTGGGTAAATCAGGGGAACTTATTCCGTATGACATTTCTCTCGGCACTCCAGCCTTTCCTTACGCTTTCTTGAGACGGGGATTGACTGGCATCACATTTGATTCTCAAATATGATGTTTTTTTTTATTTTTTATCTTCTGATTGTTGGTTTGATCAGGGAGAGCTGAATGAGCTTGTATTGGTAGATTCAACACACAGCTCAATGGGAGCATTGGGGAATCTTAGGTAGTGGACAAAAACTTTTTGTTCCGGATTTTGTCACATTACAATGAGCTACAGTAACTGTAACACTCAGAAGAACAGGACTATAAGCTGCTTTAAATATTTCCGATCTGGCTTAAAAATAATACAGTACCAAGGTTTATTTATGTCAGAAGAATTATGTCAGAAGATATTTTTTTTCTTCAATTAATCTTTCTTTCGTTTGTTTGTTTGTTCCTTCCTTATTTCTATCTATTCTTCCTTCCATCCTTTTTTCTTTCTTTTCTTTCTTGCTTTCTTCGTCCCTTCCTTCATTCATTTTTTCTTTCCTTCCTTCCTTCTTTCATTCCTAGTCCTTTTCTCCCTCCTACTGTACCTTCTAATCCATTCATATATGTTTTCCTCCTCCTTTCTTTCTTTCTTTGTTTAATTTCTTGTCTCCATGCCTTTGAATTTTTTTCCTTCTTTTCTTGTTTCCATCGTTGTCTTCTTTATTCGTTCTATTTTCTTCTTTTCATCTTGCTTTCATCCTTCCTCTCTCTCCATCATTTTTTTCATTATCACTTTGTACCGACATCAATTTCCCTCTTTGTCTTTCTTTGTTGCTCATTTAATTTAAACTGATGGGTCAAATCAGCAGATAATAATAAATAAATTAGGATGTCCAATCTCATCTTACACAACGATAATGCATTATACTAATCATTGTTACACAACAACTCAAGTGAAAAGATCAATAGAACTGCCCAAATGAAAAAAAAAAAAAAACGCCTGCTTTCCAAAAGTGTACTGTAAACTTGCAACATTTTTTTCATTACATCGAAATACTGTTATTTTAAATTCAAAGCACAAAATGTCAATTTAGAGTCTAAATGATACAACTACAAATCTCCATTATAACCTGTCAAAGACTGAATCTTACAGTTAATTAAAAGCTGTATTTTGCTGTAAAATGTTCTTGTAAATGAACAGGATTTTTAGGAGGGTAGTAAACACAAGCTTGAAAACACAGTAGTATATTTACTACGGTCAGCCACACACTCGTCTTCTATCACTTATCATTTAAGGCTATAACAGCCCAGTGGTATTAATTAAAAAGAGAAGTATTTTACGGCGTAGCTCTGACCCAATGACAGGCAAAGTTCCCAATTACTTTCCCACCTATCTCTTTCCAAGCAAGATGACTTTGGTCTAATGATAAATTGTATTGCTTAGGTTATGAATATGTTTGTTCTAAATATTAGACATGGCTGTAGTTTTTACTCTGGGAAACGTTCATTCCAGCTAGAAAACTTTCTTCTGGCCATTGTTGTGCGATTGAAGTATTGCTTTTCTTTTTTAAAGAGGGATTTGTGAAGCCGTGCTGCTTGCGTTTTTCGCCGTGATTAAATAAGTATTGATCCAGGCCCAGCAGTTAACTTCTCAATGGGAGAGATGATTGTCAGAGAATATGGAATAAATGTAATTATCCATCAACACAAAGCTATTTTGTTCACTCAGAGGACACGGCTCAGAGGAAATATTCAGCAATTGGTTTACTTTTGTAGTTTGTTATATATGTATGTTATATATGTAGAAGAAGAAGAAGAAAAACGTTATTTGTCCCACCAATGATAAATTTACAAATTCTTATAAGATTTTATTTGTAATTTTAAACTTAAATTCATAAGTACATTTGTATGGGTGTTAAATATGTATGTTATATATTTTATATATTTAATTTTGTGCTTGAAAGCTTATTTAAATTCTTTATTTTATTTTATTTATTTATTTTTTTTTTCCCTGTATCACTTTATCATAGAACACAAACCATACGGTGTATTTCTTTTGAGTTTCACTTACATTTAGATTTACCTTTACCCAAACAGTAGCATTTGTTTCTGTCACAAAATCATTGCTACATTCGTTGTGACAATGCTACAAAACAGAAATCTTGTAGTTTTTTTTTACTTTGTACAGTACTTATTATTTAATTTGTGCTTTTGTTTGTCTCTATATGGAATATGTTAACCGTGTACATAACGGGTCACACAGTAACCCCAGCACTAGGACTCTTTTTGGGTCTTTAAGGAGTGTATGTTTTCCTCATGCTTGCGTGGGTTTCCTCTAGGTCTCCAGTTTCCACCTAATTCCAAAAACAGCAGTTTGAAAACTTTCCCCTTAGTCTGTGTGTCCTGCTCTGTGATTGGTTGGCCATCATTCCAGTGTGTCTCCGCCTTCAAGCCCAGAGTCTCTGTGATTGGCTCCACCTCCTCGTAACCCAGATATGAAAAAGCGGCTTAAAAAACGGATGAATGGATTTTTTGAGTTAATCTGGGCTGGCTTCTAGATCTTCACTGCGATATAGTAGAACAATAGCAAGACCCCGCTGTGTCTCTTCCTGAGCTGCACTGGGCAGCCATCAAGTGTCAGAACTCGTACAGTATTAAACTCGTCTGCTTTTCTGACTCTTGCTTATTTATAGCATATGCGTATTCACTGGGGGATCCTGAATCTCCCAAGGGAACTTTAAAACTAGATCGTGTCTCGGGAGACCCCCGCTAGCCTGCGTCTGACAGCTAAAAGACATTTTATTCGTATTTTCAATAACAAATCATATGCACACAAGCCGGGAAGGTGAGACCTTAATGCAAAACAGCACTTTCCATTCATCTCCTCATTCGGCTATGTTTGTAATTTGAAGAGTTATAAATGATGCCGTATTCCCACGATGCTCCTCTATCCCGAGGAGCAGGAAGTGAGTGAACTTCTGATGTTTTCTTTGCTTATCATTCCCAAAGTAGGTTAAAGGAAGTGTGAGGCTCAGGTGGGGTATGATCCCACCAAACATCGACTGAACAAACGCATATGCTATCACAGTGTGAGCTGACGCCGTCTCTCCTCTACGTCTATGTGGAATTGGAAGCGTGAACCTCCAGTAAACTCATCTGTATGGCCGGTTATGATACGCCGGACAGATTTGGCCGCTCGCCAAAACCCAAGCAGCGGGATTCGGGGGTCCATTTCTCATTTCACGTTTTATTTCTTTCACTCTCTTTCGCTCCCACAAACCCCCACCTCTGTGTGAATTAGGTGTCATGATAAATTACGCTTGTATCTGTAACCCTATTATCTTTATACAGAAGATCTGACAGCAAGAGATGGGGTATTCATTCCCTATGCAATCATGTCGCATGGATGATAAAACAGCCAAAAGAATCCAATTGACTTGTGCGGGGAAACGCCGACTCAAATTCCTGCCATATATGTACAGAAAATGTGTGTGTGTGTGTGTGTGTGTGTGTGTGCGTGTGCTTTGTGAAAGTACAAAGCAACGGATAGGCAAGAGTAAATATTGAATTAGCTAAATTATGTCTTTATCACATTAAAATTTCAAATTTCAATTTTATTGTTTGGTCAAAACTCACAAGTAGACACTACATAGCACAAATGTTTTGACATAAAAATTAACCAAAAAACAAGGAATAGGCAGAAGCATTGCTTAAGAACCAACAACAAATTACAGCATAAACATAAAAATTAAAATCCCAACAAAATACTGATCCAGAATCTCAAGAAAATAACTCCTTTTTTAGCTTCACATTTACATTTGTCTATTTTTTTCTGTCTTGTTCTATTTACTGTAGTCGCCGATGCGTTTATTTTTAGGACCTTTTTTGAATTTACAAAAGAAGTTCATTCCATAATTTTACACCAACAACTGAAACACATCTCATCTTTACATTTGTTCTCACTTTGACATGTTCAGAAAAGTACAACCCTCTTAAATTATATTGATCAACTTAAAAAAAAAAAAAAAAAAACTCTGTATGCTTTTTGGAATTAAATTGTTTTTGACTTTGTATATGACTTCTACATTTTTCATGGTTCTATGTAAATAAATGTAAACATGAGAAATAAAATTTTGATGAAATTTGTACCTGTCTACACATCTGTCTGTCCAACTATCCCGCTGTCTGTCTGTCGATTCGCTAAACTGTCTGTCAATCCACTCAAATGTCTTTCTATTCACTTAACCATCTGTCTTTCCACTCAACTCTCTGTCAATCCATTCAACTCTGTCAATCTACTCAACTCACTGTCTATCCACTTAACCGTCTGTCAATGTCAAGCGTGGAGTTTGCGTGGAGTTTGCGTGTTCTTACTGCGTAGATGTCCTGTGGATCTCCACATTTCTACCGCAGTCAAAAACATGTATCATGTAAAATTTGTGTCTGGAAAATTGCTCACAGGTGTCAGTGAGATTGTGAATGTTGCGTTTCCTGCTCTGTGATTGGTTGACCACCAATACAGGGCGTGTCCCGGGCACTGATTCCAAAAACGGAATACCAATATTAGCTTAATTCGAGAGAAAACCGGAGCCAGAATATTACAAGCAATAGAACAAAAGCATTGATTTCTTAAAAAACTCCAGTCTCATCCTTCCCTCATACACTGAAAAAAGTGCAAAAGGCGTGTCGTTACTCTAAAGAAGCTGTTTTACTGGAACTAACTCAAAACATTTCCTTTTTTGCCTAGCCATTGGTATCATGTAAAATGCTTGCTTTGATTTAGATTAAAAGTAAGTCATGTAATGTAAAGTAAAAACAAATCCTTAAGTAACATAAAAATGTGGTTTGGAGCCGGAGAAGGTGATGAGAAGAGAAGACCTTGCTTCTTGGATTGGCTAATGAGAATTGGCCAATGAGAATCTTGCACTTCCTTACACAGCTGCAATTCCACCTGTTTGCCATTCCCATAACAGGAGGTGCTGTTGCAGCCTGTCTGTAAAATGGACCAAATAGAGCGGATTTTCTGCTGATTAGAGACTCTTTGTAAGGCAATTTATTTGAATTAGTTGTTGCTACACAACAAATTGTACCTCAGTGGTCAAGACACATGGGTTTTATGATATAATTTGCTCCTGTACCCACTATTATTATTAAAATTTGGGCCGTTAGTATACAAGCCCCAATCAACAAAGGATGCAAATACATCAATATATTAGAGTGGTGGTCTGTTTTCCAATCCTTCTGAAGAGAAAGCGTTAAGAAAAAGTGTCATTTGGTAATTAATTACGTAAACCTAAAAACTTTATTTTATTCAAAAATGTTTTTTTGCATTGGCTAAGTAGTAGATAGTTAAATATTTTCAGAGTAAAAATGTTAAGTTCCAAAATAAAGTGATTAGGCGTAATAAGTTGAGGCAAATGAATGAACTCGACAATATATCGGTAATTTGCATTTTTAAAGCCTACAATTCCACATCAAATTATACAAATAGTAAAACATTCATGATGTAAAACCATAACGGAACAAATACAGTATAGGGAATATTGCACATATTTTACTATGATGCCTATTAATTAGCACAGAAGTAGCACATTTTGTCTTTTTCACAGCAAACCTACTGTATCTTTGCCGGTTTATTGCACAAATAAAAACAACAATTCTGACACGTTTGCAGTTATTATTTCTTTATGGTTTGTTTTTTATTACGTCGCCCATCACTGTATACACAATGCAGCTTGTTGCCTGGCTTCACTGTCACATTAGATTTTTTTTGTTGCCAAGACCGTTTCTGATGTTGCTTGTGAAGATCACAGCATTAGATTTCCAACTCCTCAGTGCTGCGATGTCATGTGCCTTATCTTTATTAGTGTAAAGGAGGAAGACAGGCCGGGGAGGCAGGACACAGCAGCTCATCCCTTCACATCACTCTCACGGGCATCTCAGGAGAACAAGGCGTCCCGTCCTGCACCAATAGCTTCTTTTCTTCAGCGCGGTGACTTTTCGAGCCAGGGTGTGCCATTCGTCTATTTATTTAAATGGCATCAATATTTAATTTACGAACGTGTTGCAGAAGATCACAGGAACACTCACAAAGGACCCCAGGCTGAATATGCAACGCCTTGATAAATATTTCAGCACTCCATTTCGCCAGCTCCCCCACTGACTCGCTGTTTGCCTCAAGCTGATGCATGCAAGAATTAAACTGGTTATAGCAGTATTTGTTGTTGGGGGGGAAATGGAAAACAAACAGGGTTTTGCCGGGGTGAGGCTTTCAGGAGGATAGAGGTTCCGTGTAATACAACATCTTTACGGTTAAGCACTTAACAGCAAACGTTAAAATGCAAAAATAACTGTAATACACGTACGTTTGATATGGCACGTGCTGTCGTGTCTGTACATTGGTTTGATGAAACAAAGCTAAAAGTTTGTCATCAAAGATCTTGTTATTGTAGGGGTGTGGCACTAATGGGGCGAGGCCCTAGTTGAATTGAATGGGTTGGGCCTTCAGAGAAATTTCAGCCAGACTGGAGTAAAAAAAGTGTGTTAAAAAGGGTTATCAATATATGCTTAAACCCCACGTGGTACAGTCACAATTGTTATATGAGCAAAATTGGCTGTTATATCAAGAAGAATAAATTGCATTTTTAAGCTTTTAGTCATTTCCTCAGTTGCTCAGGCTAACATAAACAATGCACATATTCTCGAGTTCTCTGTTTTATTAAAATTCAATATATACAATATATGTTGCTACTGTATCAATATTCATAAGAAATAGTGATAAGAAGTGATAAGAAAACATCTATTTGCCACCAAGTAAAGGCCGAACCCTAACGCTGCTGCTATTTTTATACTGGTTTCATATTAAATGTGTAGTTTACCGGCAAGTGTACTAAAGAAACTGTGGGTTTATACAGTTAATGTGTATTTTTAAAATACTAAAAACCACTGCAAATATTAATAAAACTGGTTATCTGTTTATGTATTATATTTACCATATTATTTACCATATTATAAAAAAAACATAATGAATAAACCTTTCGTTAAAAATATAAATCTATTCACACATTCACCTAGCCCAGCTCTCTTTTTCTATGTAAATAATTATTTAGCATTTTATTTTGAAAGATCGATACCTAAACAATTACATAGCACCGGCTTCTAAAATTGCCTTTATAAATGACAAAAGTGGAAAAAAGAAAACCAAAAGCTTCTCAAACTCCTCAGTCTTCGCTCATACGTGGGCATCCATCAATAAGCCAATTGTTTAAGCTCCCAGCTGAGCTCAGCTCTGCCTGTGAAATTTATGAGATCCAGAGCAAACAGACGAGTGAAGGAACGGCAAGAGAGTCCCTCAGGCCGACAGAACAGAGTCCTTAACAATAACAACACAATCAATCAGGTCATACACGCTTCACGCTCAAGCCCGACATCCCTTCTGCATCTTCTGGCTAGCTTTTTATTACACTTCTTTTCAAAACGGCCATTGAGGATGAGCGATTGGCCTCAGGTAGTAATGTTCATCCAGTATTCAGTTACTCAAAGGTGACACTCATTATGCCACGTTTCTACACCAACGGAGGCTGGTGATCTTCCTGGACCTACTTGCTATTGTAGATTTATAATAAATGAAGTGTGTATTATAATCAGAGGTGTCACTGTCACCTACCTAATGTAGAAATTTGGCTTACTTTTACTTTTATAAAGTATTTTTCCGCTTACTTTCTACTTCTACTTCTTATTTTTTAAAGCAAATATCGGTACTTTCTATTCGTTACTTCTTCAAAACCAGCCACGTTACCGGTTAGTTTTATTTCCGTGTTGAATCTATATAAAAAAAAACATCCGGACAAATCATGGCGGTAAATGATTGTGGTTGGATGAGACGTATAAACACGTATCATTCCGACACCCTATTGGTTTGCGTGCGGTCCATCACACCTGCGCATCGCGCTTTGTCGGCGAAAGAATGACTGAGAGGAGAAGCGGCTTTATGGATTCGATTAGTGTCAATACGGTTAGAGCACAAACTGCACCGAGACGCTTGCGCACACACACCAACACCGTTAGAACAGACGCGTAGATGCAGGTAAAACGGCAAACGAATGTTCAACATCATCCCAGTTCGGACAAGTGTGAGGCGCAGTGACCGTGTGTAAAGCTCAAGTTCAAGTTCTGAGCATTTGTAAGGCGCTTTTCACAGTTTAACTGTCTCAAAGCGCACAAAAGCTCCATACGTGTTCCGAGATCTCAAAGCTCACGTTAATACTAAAAAACATTTCAGTTAGTATCTTTGTGAGACATTTTTTGAGAGATATACTAGATATAAAGGGGATAATGTAATGTTGAAGCGAGATAATGTAATGTTTTCGAACATAAGAGTTCATATTTAGGTCATTATTTCATAACATGTATTTGTAAAGAATCTTTTTTGTTACAAGTTTTTACAGATTTATCAACCTCCGAGAATCCTGTGTGATTTAGTGTCTTGAGGCCGCTCAGATTCCACAAAAGCTTTGTAATAAAATGCGTTAGTTTTCAATGTAATTACAACAATTTAATATAACAATATAGTTCTATAATGCTATTTTTTTTCCTCGCATTACTTTTACTTTTATACTTAAAAGTAGTTTTATCAGTATTAGTAACGCTACTTTTACTTTAGTAGAATATTGGCATTTTACTTTTACTTTCACAAAAGTACTTTTTAACTCTAATATCTATATTTCTAACAAAGTAATGAAAGTGACTACTTTTGACAGCACTGAAATTAAGGGAACAGCGAGGTGCATGTGACCAGAAAGAAGCTCTTTTATTCTGAAGTGTGTTTTTACTGCAGTGTCAAACCAGAAGATGACGCTCAGAAAACCATATACAGCAAACATATACAGTTAACGACACAATGATTAGCCCTTCTACAAAATTTTCAAAAGTACTTTTAAAAATAGCTGATAATTTTGTCTTCAACTGTGCATAATACTGTACTATGGTATGTTTATTTTTATTATGTTTAATGGTGTTACCATTTTAATATGGTTAAAGTTTTTTCTCCATATTACAATTCTTTTCATTTAGTTTATTTACATTCAAAGCAACAAAGTATATGTGTTATTATTTTGCTGTTTGACCTCCTAGTTGTTGTGACCATGAGAGAGGTGCAGGTGTAGATTATACACATTTATTGTTTTCACCTGCTCTCAAATCAAATCAAGTCAAGTCAACACACATCCTGACAGGATTCACCTGGTGTCAATCAAGCGTTAGAGATGAGTGAGTGTAAGTGCTGGCAGGGATCGTTACTCTGGTTAGTTCTGATGGCTGGTTTGTGTTTCATGTTCCCTGTCCTCGGTTTGTTCGTCCTGGTTTCTGGCCTCTGCATCTTGGTCCTGCCTGCTTCATGAACGCCTGTAGTTCAGCCCTGACTCGAGCCTGATGAACGTTCAGTTATTAAATCTTCCTCCTCTCCACTGCAAAGGAGTGTGTGTGTGTATTCTAAACTTTGTAGAACTGCCACTGATTCCACCCATCATCTTTGTTCCTAGTTGATATTACCATCAAGCAATATGTCATCAAGTTCTAAACTCATGCATCTTGCAGCGTATCTTATGTTCTGTCAAATAATACATTTTTCAAATTTATATTCTTTGTTAAACTGTGACCAGTGTGTAATTCTGTTTTTATTTTTTTTTTAACCCTAACCCCAAATTATTACTTTTAATAAATAACACAACTCAAACACCAGACTGTGACCCTGCAGCTTAATTCTTTGTAGCTGTTTTTTTTTTTTTTTTACCTTAACTTACAAACATTATGTGTTATTGGTTAGGGTTTTCAGAAAACCTTCAGAAAACTCCCCCTCCCCCTCTCCGCTGGTTGAAGAGCGACTTAGATTGGATTCACCTGTCGCCAATACAGACCGGCAGCACAATCAGGCTCGGCAGACACACAGGACAATTTGGCCGGGGGAGGCAATAACAATAATACCATTCTTATTGACAACATATTTAATATACTACGATATAGATCCATTGTAGATATATTTAAATATTACAATAGATATATTTATTTGAAAAGGGTACATTTTAAACGAATTGACTGCATGTTTGGCTTTGTGAATTGCCCCCCACCTCATTCACGGAGTGGCACATTCCATCTCGAAGTTGTGCTGACGCACAAACTTCGGCGGCAAAGTCTGTCGGGGATTCGGTCGGTGTGGATCGGTAAGTTCAATAATGTCCTCGAAAAAATCTGGGTATCAAAATGAAAAGAAAGTTTATATAAAGAAGCGAGATGAGGAAAAAAAATGAAATTGCCTACCGATATATTGTTAAAGACAGGTTTGCTTGTTTATTCACCAAGCTTTTTTGAAGTTTAATGCAAACGCTACTTATTGCCTCACGTTAATTTATAAATTACATTAACGTGTTATGACAGTGCTGTGGGGCAGCTTTTTTTTTCCAACATCAATTTTAGTTCATTTTAAATGTTCACCAAAGTTACATTATTTCACAGGAATATGGACAGCAAAGTTTATTTTATTATTGTGTATTATTTACTATGATTGTTCCCTGACCATAAATGGCAGATGAGCTATGACAAAACTTCCAAATATACTTAAATAACTGGTTTTCTGTACTCGTGCAGCCACTTTATTCCTCTGTGCAATAAGCACATTTTGCTTTTCTATATTGTTGTATATTTACATTTTTTTTAATGTTCTGTATTCTTTGCTTTTTGTATATTTATTAAAACATTTGTTGTATGTTTGCCTTCATGTTGTACTAGAATATAGTATAGAATAGAGTAGAATAGAGTATATATCTTAGATTTTCGTTTTGATTGTTCATTCCCTTTTCTTGCATTAAATTAAGTAGTGTTCCCAATTTCATTGTAACCATGTGACACAGTGAAAATAAAGGCGTTCTTCGTCTTTTTAAGATTGGATGCAGAATAGCTCAACTCTAGCTATCTCAGTAGCTCAGTCAGTAGAACACTGGTGATTGATTTGCAGGGAAAGTTGTTAATTTGTATAAATTGTAATAACATGTATGTCACTTTTGATTAAGAGGCATCTACTGAATGACAGTAAAGTGCAGTAAAAAAAAAAACAGATGGTGAAGTATAGATAAAAACTACTAGTGTCTGTTATCTGCCCATGAATCAAATGTGAATTCTGTTCTGATCATTGTTTTTTTTTTTTTTTTTTTTTTTTTTATCATCACAATTTTATTATTTTGCAGCCATGATGGAAAAAGTGTTATGTGAAGACAAAGTATCTCAAGAAAAGACACTGTTCTCATGTTCTCAGTGTGATAACAGTTTCTCAAAGAGAAGACATCTGGATGTTCACATGAGGATTCACACTGGTGAGAAACCGTTCACCTGTTCTCAGTGTGGGAAGAGTTTCTCACGAAAAGGCACTCTGACTGTTCACATGAGGATTCACACTGGTGAGAAACCGTTCTCCTGTTCTCAGTGTGGGACGAGTTTCTCACTACAATGTAATCTGAATAAACACATGAGGATTCACACTGGTGAGAAACCGTTCTCCTGTTCTCAGTGTGGGACGAGTTTCTCACTACAATGTATTCTGAATAAACACATGAGGATTCACACTGGTGAGAAACCGTTCTCATGTTCTCAGTGTGAGAAGAGTTTCTCACGAAAAGGCAGTCTGACTGTTCACATGAGGATTCACACTGGTGAGAAACCGTTCTCCTGTTCTCGGTGTGGGACGAGTTTCTCACGACAAAGCAGCCTGACTGTTCACATGAGGATTCATACTGGAGTGAAACCGTTCTTCTGTTTCCAGTGTGAGAAAGGTTTCTCTCGAAAAGTACATCTGAATAGACACATGATGATTCACACCAATGAGAAATCGTTCTGACAATGAAAATCAGAATATTCGTAAGGGGATTCAGAATTGTTTTTCTGTTTAGTGTCAAGTCTTTATCAAAGAGAGAAATCCTGAGTCTCCAAAATGTAGTTGTTTATTGTTTATTTTAAGTGTACTTTTGTTTTGTGAGGTGATCTAATTTTGTGTCTGTCTGATGGTTTGCTCTAGTAAGTTATGGCTGTATTTTCTGGTTCCATTGTTTTTGACTCAACGTTTTGCCGAAGTTTCACATTTTTCCTATTGTCATTCTTTCTTGTAAAGTTTGTTTACCCAGACGTTCTTATGTTTGATTCCATCACTTTTCATATTGAACCAAATAAAAATGTTTCAATATCTGGTAAACATCTCAATAAATCACAATATACATTTCTAATTTCAAAAAAATGTAGAATAAGAAGAATTATTTTCCATTTCTGTGTTTTATGAGACAATTTTACACTGACGATTAGACTCAGGATTGATCATGCATACAATTAATACATAGATGGTTGGATGTATGGATAGATAGATAAACAGAGAGGCACCATCACAGTTCAGGACCAAGGACAGCACTGAGAGAGACTTCAGCTCAGCCACAGGTGTGAGTAGTCAGTCAAACAAGCTTTTATTGTCATTTCAACTCAGAGGTGTTAAGTAATACTACTTCGTTACCTAACTAAAGCAGACATTTGGCTTACTTTTACTTTACTAGAGTATTATTTCCGCTTACTTTCTACTTAAGCAAATAGCTATACTTTCTAATTGTTACTTTTTCAAAACTAGCCCAGTTACAGCGATTTAATTTTGGTTAGTTTTTTTTCCGTGTTGGATCGATCTAAAAAAAAAAAACATCCCGATAAATTGCGCTATCCAGTGACGGAGAACTTGATTGTGGTTGGATGAGACGTATAAACGCGCATCATTCCGACACCCTATTGGTTTGTGCGCGGTCCATCACACCTGCGCATCTCGCTTTTATTGTCCCAATTACACGTATATAAAGCTCCATACGTACGTCTCAGTGTGTAATAAAGCCGCCCGAGATCTCAAAACTCACGTGAATATTGAAAAACATTTCAGTTAGTATCTTTGTGAGACTTTGAGAGAAAAAATGTAACTTATACTAGAGATAAAGTAATGTTGAAGCTAGATTTTTGAACATAAGAGTTCATGTTTAGGTCATTATTTCATACTATTTATTTGAAAAGAATCTAGGACTATTGCTTTATTACAAGTTTTTACAGATTTATCAACCTCCGAGAAGCCTGTTTGATTTAGTGTCTTGAGGCCGCTCAGATTGTCCTTTTTTTTTGGTAATCAAAATGTGGTCACCTATGGTAAAACAACTGTCTTTGCATGCGCTGCGAGCTCTGCGTACCGCTTTTGCAACTAAACAAAGCATATTGGCGAATCTTGTTATTTTGTTAGGTCACTCAAAAAAAGGTCATTGATGACATGATTCTGAAATATGACTTTTTTCACCATTACAATACTAGTAAAATTTACACGTTTACACAGTAGTGCGCACATATGGTTCTTTTGTAATAGAATGCATTAATTGTCAATTATATGCTACAACATTTTAATATAACAATTCAGTTCTATAATGGCATTTTACTTTTTTACTTAAAAGGACTTTTATCAGTATTAGTAACAGTACTTATAGAATTTTGGGCATGTTATTTTTACTTCCACAAAAGTACTTTTTAACTCTAGTATTTCTACTTCTAATTAACAATGAAGGTGACTACTTTTGACAGCACTGATTATAATGGAGAAACCTGAAGAAAGTTGCAAAATCAACTGCCAGTGTCACGCTCACGCTCTCGAGAAGCCAAGGCGAGCGTGAGCGAAAATGGAACACAAACACAAGGGTAAGTGTACAGTGGGTTTAATGACAGACGTAATCAAACAATAGACTGAAAACAAGCACGATGAACTTTGATGAGAAAACACGGAGAACACAATCCAAACGTGAGTGGGGTCCGAGAGTCTCGGGTAAGTGAAGACGTTGCTGGACACGGAACAGATAACCCGGTGTTCTAAAATTCTATCCTACACATGAGGATTTCATGTATCTCTATGCGCATGCGTGCTACAAATACATACACTTGTGCAATGACGGTAATTATTCTGTTAATATCCTTTAAGCTATTACATTTATGCATATATGAATATGTATATATGTTAATGTATTTATTTTATAACAATTAAGATAGAACGCTAGGTTTCCTGACTTCACATTAAGCGAGCACGTCTTACTACTTGCGTTCGTCAGCTTTTATACACGTATTTTTCTAGATAAAATGTTGAATATGGAAACTACACTCTCAGGGTTTCTGAGCAGGAATTATCTTTAGAGTCATGCAAATGGTACATTTTGTTACATTTTTCAACGTTCGTTAAAAATGTTTAAACTTCACCAAACTTTATTTTTTATATTCTTCATTTCATTTAGTAAGATTGTATATTTACCACTGTTACATTCTAAGATATAGGATATAAGATATAACTTTCCGTTTTTACTTCCCGATGTGGCCAGAACATGACGCATGTAGGAAATCTTCATGTGTAGGACAGAATTTTAGAACACGGCACACCTATGTACTGGTGTTGATTGAAATCGCCTCCAGCTGTGTGTGTGGGAACTGGGTCAAGGGGCGGAGCCGGGAACGATGACTAACAGAGTGTGACAGCCAGCTGTTTCCAACAATGTACTGTAAAATTACAAAAACGCGCTGTATTATTTGTATTCTTTTTAAACCGCAGGAAAAAAAAATAATTTAATATATTAAGCTTGTGTTAACAAGTCTTCACAAAAAGCATTGTAAAAACAGTAACTTGCTGTAAATGCAATGCAGCTGTATTTGGTAACGTATGTCTCATGACTGATGCCTTATGATTTTCCTGGACCGTATTGTGCATTTCTAATAAGCTGAGCGTTTATTTTAACACAGACATCCCAAATAAAAAAAAAAAACGAAACTGTTAAAGTCCTGTAGAAAAATAGCATGGCATCTACGTGGTTTCCAACACACTGTAAAATTATTATTCACAATGGGTTTTTTTTCAACAATTGCAAAAAAATACAGTTTAGTGTAAAGCCCAAGTTTTTAAAAAATGCAATGTAAAAAAAAAAAAAAAACAAACAGCAACTAATCGTTTATGCAATAAAACGGTAGTCTACTGTAAAACATCCTACTAACCAGCCAAATAGCACAATTTTGGCTGTAGATTTAAGAGGCATTTTGGATAATTGCTATTGCATTCTGGCTTTTTTTTTTCCTCTGCTAGAATGATGCAACACGTTCACATTGTCTTTGCGTTGAAAAGTCCTCACGGTCAGCCGCATACAGCCACTGGCGTGCTAACAGCAATCAGTCACTGTATTTTGTTGATTATGCAGCCCACAGGCAACTAGGAGAAGCTTGGAGGAGGGTTTCATCCACATCGCAGCTTATCTTTGCTGAACCGGTGTTGGGTGATGCTCTTGGTACAAACTGGTACAAAACTCTGCATATATAACTATCTACAGTAGCCTACGGATTAGAAACGCTGCAGAAAAAGAGGTCCGGGGTTGCCAGAGCCCAAGAGACACATCCAGCATCCAAATATCTCACTTAAGAAATTATTTTGTATTCTGTTTTGTCACCCCCCCCCACCCAAAAAAAATGCCCATGATGCACTGTAAAATTCACATTTGAATCGAATAGAAAAAAATAACAAAAAGCAAATGATGCCATTGTAAAAAAAAGAAATAAATAAAAAAATAAGAGCGCAAGGGGACTTTATTATAGGCTTGGCTGTGAAACTTTCAGAGATTTGCCTGCTAGCTTCTGTTCTCTTTCTGACATGCTTTTTCGAACTGTTTGCGTCCATCTCAAATGTTGTCGTGACTGAGAATGTTCCAGACTAATTCAACTATTGCAACTATTCTTACAATGTAGCCGTGTGTTAAAAAGCGATAGATGTAGACGTCCATTCATTCGTCAATCATTCGTTTCATTTTTAAATGTTTTGCATTTTTATCACCTTTGACCAGCTTAATTGGTATTCCCTCATCATTCATTCCAACGCTCTTTTTGTACCCATTCATCATTTCACTTACGTGGCATATTCAACACCAAAAACATGCCACCGAAATATCATTTATATTTCTCTTTGACTGCATATCTGACACTTAACTTTTTTTCTTCCATTTATTTCTGCATTTTTTTCTCTTCAAAGGTGATGTTTGTTGAATCTCTAAAGTGGTCTTGTTCAAATAAACTCCATGCATTATAAGTTTGGCAACAATGAACATTGAAATTTCTAAGACTAAGTAAAACCCAGGAGACTAAATCTCTTAAAACGTGATCAAATTAGTAAACCACACACCAGCCAACTCCAAAAATTATAATAACAATAAAAATACTGTAAAAAAAAAAATAGTAAGGAAAAAATATTTTTAAATGTTGAAATGGGACAACAGGCCACTTGCCAAAACCACTTGTTGAAGATCTATTATATTTCAACACTGAAGAGGCAATCTTTAAAAACTTTATGCAAAAATGAAAGTTCAGTTTATAGTAATAAAAATTAAAATGCCATTTAAAAACCCGCTTTTTAATTTGCAGTGACATCGCAATTCAAAATTATTTTTTTTACAGTTTTACAGTAAATTGCCTAAAAATGTGTTCTCTGACTATTTGATCACAATGACATGGAAAGAACAATCTGACATGTCTTTAGCAATAAACTGTCTGGCATCCGATAACAGAGTTAAAAACAGAATTCCGGTCTTGAGTTGTGTTCTTCTGCCTTGCTGTGGGAATCAAAAGCCCTTTCCTCGCAGCGCCTGTAAATAATGAGGACTGGGAGTTTCATCCCTCTCTTGCAATTAGTCACTTCATTTCTCTATCTTTCTTGCCTTATCTCTATCAAAGAACAGAGTCATTGATGGAGCAATCTCTGTAAAGTGAGAAAACTTCTCCATGCTTGGGAATGTAAAGTGGTCAAAGCTCGTCCCATCGGGAAACGTGTGCGATCCAGTGTTTTTTAAACATGGCATTACACTCATTTTATCGCTGTTCTTTTAAATGACTTTGAAGTCTGTTCAAACAAATAAAACATATAATTTAAATATATTATATTTTGATTAATAATGAACACAGAATATTGAACCAGAAACATTAAATAAAATAAAAATAAATATATATATATATATATATATATATATGTATATGTAACCACAAGGTGCTTATATTCAGTTACAGTGAATACGAATATAATATTATCTTCTCTGAAAGAAACAGTATCTATTGTCAAAATGTCAAGTTAGAAACATGAACCAATAAAACCATAAAAATAAAGGTTTATGCAAAAAAAAAAAAAAAACCCTAAATGTTGCAAATTTACAGCACTGTGTACAGAGTAAGGTGGCCAAAGCACTGCATTATGGGACCTGTAGTTTGTGTAACCAGCACTTCATATAGTTACGTGCTGTGTTTTATGTGAAGATCTTGTTTGTTGATTGTTCTAACTGTTTATTGTAAAAATGTGTTACAATGCCTAATGGGATGCTTGGTGGTACTATTGTGATGTATATGTTGCATGTGAGATTAAGCAGTGCTTAATAAAGACCATCTCCTTTACCACGCCGTCTCTAACTGAGATGTCTACAGATACTTGGAGTCGCGTGGTGTATTAGAGCACAAGTATCGGATCAGTTCTTCTCAGACCATCACATCACCATGACTACACCATCAACTATAAACAACTATAATTGAGTTTGACACACCCTATGGAAATTGGGCATAGATTAATAGTATAGAGTGCACCCATAAAGATACGGTACACTGAAACTGTCTAACTCAACTGATAATCAAGCCACAAATGTGAGAGATTAGATACTTGAAAATATACTCAAGCAAATGAGTACTTTGGTTCAAATACTGTAATACTTTGACATTTCCCTCACATTGATCTTTACTTTATGGACCAATGGCTCCTCAGGAAATTCAGTATCACACACTAGATCACTCCAGGGTTTGTAACGTGAACATTACTGTTCCTAAATAAAGACTAAAGAAGCAGGCGGAATGTTCTGGGCTGAGATCACTGGCTTGTGTAATCCTTTATATAGACAAAGTGCTTGTCTTCAGCGCTTCACTGATGCCTTGCTTGGTATAAGCTTCTTGTAAGTAGTTTCACAAAGTAATTTCAACACAACAGGATTTCAGGAACTTATGAAATGACGGCTTTTTGCTTTTCTGAGCCGTGCTGGGGGGATTACTCTGTTCTGCTCGCAGAAATAACAAGAGAAGAGCAAAGCTGAGATTTGTATCACAGGCCAGGAGGTCGAACGTTGACTGGCAAGTGCTCGTGGCTGAATCGCGCCGGTCATATCTACGACATTGTGGCGAAAAACCATTGTAGACAGGAAGGATGAGTTTGAGTTGGCTTCACTTCCTGCAAGAATTGAAAGGAAAATGGAGAGACAGATTAGAGTTTGGGAAAATAGCTTGTGCAATAGTGTTAAACGCCGTGTTGACCTTCATCATCGCGGTTAGAGCTGGAGAGAAAGGTGGCGTTGGAAGTTTCTATATGGTGGGAAATGGCATTTAAGAACCAGCTATTTTAGCGAGTGATATTGTTTTACGCATTTGTTATGTAAAAAAAACACAGTTCATGCCAATCATATTTCTGTTGTAAATTATGAATATACTGTAGCTCAATTTCACGATGCATGTCAGCGATAAAGTTATGACATCATCATATTGTTTTTGTCTTTTATGGGATTCCCAGAAACTTCTAAGAAATGTTTTATTTTTCATTTTAAAAAAGGTTTTTTTTTTTTTAAAAATGCCACTTTAAAAAAAAAAAAAATTGTTTTTTCATTACGCTTCTCACTTTGTGTACTTCCATCATTTCTTCCATTTTACTCTTTACATCCCTCCATCGTTCCGTCTACTTTTCTCGTTTACAATCTCTACCTCATTCCATCCACCACTCTTTTTTTTTTCATTTCACATTTCATTTCATTTTGTGTCTCACTCACTATATTCCTCCCTCTTTCCATCCAAATTTCTAATTATTGCCCTTCATTATTCCATCAATCAAATCTCTGTTTCCTCTTCAGTCCATCTTTGAGCTATAAGTGAATCCCTCCATCATGACATCAATCTCACTCTATATATCCCTCCATCATTCCATCCATTTTTCCATGTATATCGTTTTTTTCTTCCAATATCCTTTTCATTCAATTATGCACCAACTCTATATATTTCTACATCAATCCACTTTTCTTTTTAAATACATGTCTATACGTGTCTTTCACCATCACTCCGTCAATTTCTACATAACTGAATCCCTCCATCTTTTATCCTCTTTTCTATTTATGTCAATTTATTGCATCCATCCCTGATTCTACATCAGTCCATCTATTTCTCCATAATCTAATCCCTCCTTTAGTCCAATCAACTCTCTTTTTTCTCCAATAACCCTTTCAAATAATTTGTTTTCTGAATCTCTAGTGGTCTTGTTTAAGACTTTTTATCTTTGAACCATTTTCTAATTCAGAAATGTTTCTTTTCATGGACTTTCTTTTTAAACATTTCCCCACTTGATTATCGTACATTTTCCATATTTGGATGGGGGGAAAAAAATCAAAAGAATGACAAATATGTGCGCGTGTGTGTCGACATGAAGGTAGGTGTGTGTTTTTCACATCAAAAACATCAAAGATGGTGATGAAAGATCAGAGAAATGAAAATTAACATCATTTTCCAGATGCTTTCCTACATGTAGAAGTCATCCATCGCAGCACTTATTAATCCGCACGTGTGTTGAAGTGGGTGTACGGAGAGAAAAAAACGAAGACTTTTGACACATTCCTTGTTCTTGTGAGTCATCACTGTATTTAAAACTAGAATGTGCCACATTGAATAGAAGAAGTCATACATTTCACTATTTTTACTGGAATGTTTCAAATTTAATCGGGTTTTTTTTTTCTTATTTTTTGCTGAAAAGTGTAAACATTCTTTAAATTAAACGAACTGATTGTTTTTTCCGATGAATATTCACAAGGACTCTAAAGGGCAAAGACTCTCTCTCTCTCTCTCTCTCTCTCAATCAATCTCTCTGTCTGTCTCTCTCTCTCTCTCTCTCTCTCTCTCTCTCCCACTCTTGCTCTCTCTATCTCTCTCTCTGTACCACTCTTGCTCTCTCGCTCTCTCGCTCTCTCTTCAGTTTGTATTTCTTATTTTTTGGAATTAACAATTGGCAATACTTTTCTTGTACTCAATTTTAACTGTGCTAAATCTACATATGTTTTAATAATAGCATTATTTTTAAGGGCAATTATTATGCTTGTCAAATGAAAATCGTGATTTCCACACTTTGTTCACAAAATTGTATACATATGGTATTTACTGTATCAACATGTTTATGAGTTGTGTTATGTATATGATCTATATAGGTGTGTATTATGTTGTGTATATGTTTATTATTATATAATAATAGTTGCACCAGTGATAATTTGACTTTTCCATTATTACTACCTTTTCAGTAATTGCTATTTTTAATCCATTCCTGTGGATTTTGATTCTTTTGGACACCGGCACGCTATAGGAAAGTCATTTTGAGGAAGAAGGAAGCGTGAATCATTCTGCGGGTGAGAGCGAGTCGTACAGCTGTTCAACATCACAGGACAGACAGAAGTGCCACCAAATTAATTTGAAATCCGCCCTCCATTATGAACGAGGGCCAGGTGTTTCTCATTAAAAGTGGGCGCACTGTCAGGAACACTTCATGCCAACCACACACACTTACACACACTTACAATCAGCTTGAGTAAGAAACAAAAAAACTCGTGTATCCTCTTCGCCGGTTCAAAACTTTGAGCAGAAAAAGCATTAACGGAAAGCAAAATAACAACAATGAAATACTTTTAGTCTTGACCTTTTTAGAATTTTGACCTCTGTTTTACTGCAAATGCAATAGAACCTGATGATGTCATATCAAACACTGCCGCTGGTGTGGCATGAGGAAGAAAGATGAAGAAGAAGAAAATGGAATTTGTTGCGTGGCAGTTATTCTAATATTCCTGATGACGTACTCTAGCTCTATCTTTTTTTTTTTTTTTTTTTTTTAAAGAATGAGTCAATCGTTTGATGACCTGTTATATCTAGAGAACAGAAATCTAAAGTGTCTAATGTGAAGCAAACAAGATCGATTTGTTTGACTGACATCAACAGACATGTTTAGTTTTATTTGCAGTTATTTGCAAAATCTTGTTCGTTTTTTTTAAAGCTTGAAATTAATGTCACCATTTGTGGGGTCTTGCATACAAAACAATAAGCCCCTCCCCCTTCACCCTAACCGCAATCATCAAATCCACCCTCCTTTACTCAAACCTTAAGCAAACCTCAAGTCTAACAGCCCTTAAATACAATCTTGATGATAACCATAGAGCCACTTTAGAAAAAATCAAATAGTAGTTGGGGCCCCACTTTGACCTTAAGACCGAAAACCAACACGGACGAGCGTGTGGCTCCAGCGCCGTTTTGGTTACATCTTTGGTTCTTGCTTGTTTATTTAAATGTGCTGTAACCATCTCCACCGGGTGCCCGAACGGAAACTGCCCATTAAAGTTGTTTGGTGAGCTTCCTATCCTCCGCCGTTGTTATTTTGCGGACACCCGTGGCCGACGCGTTACAAGGGTAACAAACGTAAGATACATGCCAACAAGCTGTACGTTTATTCTGTAAAAACGTGTACCTTATCTAGAAGAAACTCTTTAATACTAAGCAGCGAGGTGGGAAAACGGGGGCATGTTGTTGGCCAAAGTGTTGGTCCATTCTAGCTTTCCAGTGTCTCTCCATCTGTTGTCCTAAACAAGCACCTTAGCAGTCAAGCCCAGTGCCAGTGTGCCCACACTCAGTCATGAGTTCATCCTGGTGCCAATGTGACCTGACCCCTGATCAGAACCTCGTGGTTCTGCCAAGAGAAAGGGTTGAAAATATCCAGACAATTCATCACAGGAAAAAGCCAGATGTGTGTCTCCATGGATCCAACCATCCACTTTTCCTTTTCTGGGTCATGGGGAGGTAGGCCAATCCCAGCAGCCCTGGTCCTGAAGGCGGGACCCACATTACTGGTAGCCGACCAATCACGGAGAGGGACATACACATTTACACTCTCACACAGTTTTTCAAACTCGTTTTAGATTTGTGAGAGAAAAGAAAATGGAGACCTGGAGGAAACCCACACAAGCACGGAGAGAACAGGCGATTTTGAAAGAGCGTTACACACTATCCCATCACACCACACAATTGCACAAACAAAATAAAGATATGGAGTTTACAAGAACGCATTCTGCTTAGTTAGTAATCTCTTGATTTTAGAAGTCGCGGCAGCCTACGCTTTTCAAACCTTATTATTATTCCGAGATCATTTCTTGAATGACAGATTTTCCTTTAATGGCGGCGAATGTTTTGACAGGGTGGCGGGAAAATGTTTCCTGGCGGTAATTATTCCCGCGCACCTTTCTGCCTGCGCTCGCTCGTGCAAACCCACGTCACGGAGGCTGAGGCGTTATATACTGCCAGTCCATCTATAGGCAATTTAACTTCCAGTGATTTAATCACAGCCGTGCTTTACATAGCTATAGGCTTGTTAAAGAGAAATGCCGTACGTGTGATTGATTGTTAATTATTCTGTGCGCCGGAGTTGTGAAAGACACGTGGGCTTGTTTTCTTAGTTTGCTGCCAATTTTGATATATGAGTGAGGCATTTATATACTGTACATGTAACGCGAAGCAAAAGGCTTTACAGTGAAAGGTGCCTGTGATAAAATAATATTAAGAGAAGTACATATCGTTTTAATAATAATTATATACATTCATTTCATAACTCATATTTTAGACAGATGCATGTATACGTACATAGGTTATCTGGATGCATAATATGTTCACTTCATGACTTTTTTTTTTTTTTGATGAATGCAATTTTTTATTAAATATGGTGTAGAATTAATTGCCATTTTTAACGAACAGGTTGTGTTCTGCTTAAAAACTAGGGTTCTCTTTCATAGTCTCAAATCTTATAACTGGCCAATGAACGCTCAAGTTCATGGCTGCATCTATTTGCATGCCACATTTGAACAGGAACAGGTGGTGTAAAAAGGACACATTCCTACATGCATCTATCCTTTCGTGATTGAAGCGTTTGACATCGGTTTTAAGCCTGCATAATGAGACTGAATGGTGTGCTGTGGCTCTGTAGTGAGGTAAGAGCGCATGGTCTCTGTCTACAGTTTGTGACTATGTCTTTTCAGTTGTGCGTGCATTGGGACTCAGCCAGTAGTCCATTGCTGTATTGTTTCTTAGCATTAGATCATTGTGGAGCAGTCCAGCTACTGTAACACTGGCAGCCCTGACGTCGATCCCGAGATGTCATAAGTAGCTGTTGAGAATGTTGCGCCCCGTCAGTGTAGCTGAGCTAGTGGTGAGTAGAAGGCCTCCCAACAGATGAGTCTCACTGTTGAAATTCATCTACCGTGGATGCAGGAGTGGGCTACCACCTGGTAGAGCCAGCCGACTTGACCGTACTTACTCAAACACCTGCACACACTCACTTCGTCCCGAAAAGGAGAAAGAGCAGCCCGAGCTTTCCATGAGATGAGTTTTAGGTGCATACTGCAGCGAGCGCCTCCCCTCCTTGCATAGTCAGGTAACTGACAAACATCTGGTTCCCTGACTTATTCAGGGAACAGAGGTTACTCAAGTAACCATAGACGCTTTACATCTTGAAATGCATGTTACAAATCATTGATTATGAGACTGTTATGGCTGAAAACTAGGTATTAAAAATTCATAGAAATGCTTAACACCAAGTGTATTTGTTCAATGGTCTTTATTGTCTGTGAAGTTTGATATTGAGAGAGGGGTAACGTTTAATAGTTCTCATGTAAAAAGGATATTTGGAAATACAAGTACATTTCTAAGGAGTGTTTCAGTAAAACTGACCAGTCTGTGCCGCTCTGACCTAAATGCTTTTTGTGCTGTATTGATTTTCTCAGCAAGAAATTCTTAGCATTGTGCTGACCAACATAGTTTTGCCCTGTATGTGTGTGTTACATTTACATCACAATGCGGCTCCAAATCCTTAAAGGTTTTTCTAGAGGGGCCTATAGTGGGACATTAAAGTGGGGTCCTTACTTGTGGGAACCTTGGCTGAACCTCACATTTCGGTGTACATAAAGGTCAAAATGTGACCCCCAAATGCGTGGACTTCATACTAATGTGGGGCCCTAATGATCATTTTGGGGGACGCTTGGCTGGACCTTACAACTTTCAAAGCCTGTTTAAGGGTCAAGCGGCGATTTTGTTTTAGTTGAGCGGTAAGAGAACTAATTGATTTGAATGTTTTTATAATTCGGGACCCCACTTTGTGCATGTGTGTGCAAGTCTGTGTGTTTTATGCAAAAAGACTTTTGTCAATACTAACACACATACATACATAACAGTGATAGGAATAACGGCGTGACAAATAAATGTTTATTTATTTAAATGTATATTCTTTTTTCAGTAACGGGTAATCTAACTAATTACTTTTTACTCATTATACTAATGATAATATTTACCATAATATATTGAACTTGATAGGCGTCTCTTACATTGTCCCACAGCAACATTATAGTAAATAGTGTAGATTAATGTACAATGCTTTATAATAATAATAATGTATTATATTTAGTGTCCATTTCTGTAATTTATCATATTTGATATTTAAAGCAGGCATGTTTTTTTAATTAAAATGTTTCAAACAGTTAGTTACATTTATGAGGATGTAACTTAATTACTAACTCCGTTACCATTTGTGAGAAGAAACTGCAAGTACCGGTAATTACTTTTTTTTTTTTTTTTTAAAGAAACATTCCCAACACTGATACATACACAGAATAAAGTGCCTCATTGGATCTAAGTAGAAAGTTTGCATCAATTGTTACACCCACGTAATCACTTTTCTTTGGATAAACTTAACATTTTCACTCCGAAAGAAATTAACTATCCTCTTCTTGGCCAATGCAAAAAAACTTCTTTGATTCAAATTAATTATTCAATTTAATAAAACCTCAAATTATTTTTATTTCGTCTCTGGAAGGGTTGAGAAAAAAAAAAAAAGACCACCACCTAATATATGTATATTTTCACAACATTTTCATTGGGGCATTTTTAAATAATGTGTATAAGAGCATCTAACATTATCTCATGATATCTGAAAATGTGTCTTGACCACTGAGGTGACCACATTTTTACTTTACTTTAGAAAATGTATTTACTTTACAATACATGACTTACTTCAATCAAAACCAAAGCAAGCATTTTGCACCAATGGCTAGGCAGAAAATGAAATATTTTGAGTTTTCAAGTATAACAACTTCTTTAAAGTAACTACAATCCTTTTGCACATACATACATACATACATACAAACATACAAACATACATGAAATCTGAGTACTTTGCAGTCCAAGAGAAGATGCGGATGCACTTTGGGCCACTGCATTAAGACACAAGGCTCCTCGAGGAACATCTGCTGTGAGCTCTGCTCATGCATCCACGTGAGTGACTCTCATGTGGATGTTTTCCTTTTGAATAATGTCTTGAGACTGCAGCGCTGCGCCCGGGAACTGTGAATCGACACGGGTCTATTCACTGGGATCTGAGAAGGAGCATTAGGCTATTTAAAGCCCTCGTTTAGTCTGTGAAGCCCCCTTGAAACCAGCCGAGCCGTGTGTGGAGCGGGACGCAGGTGCGCTACGACGCCACTGCGAAAGCCAATTAACGGTGTGGTCTGCTTCAAGAGATGCTCAAATCAGACATTCTCAGGGACTATGGATTAACACATCAAACCGTGGCCGTGTTTGACACACATGCCCTTGATATCCATCAAAGGAGGCCTGCGACACAGAAGCCGTCCACCTCGATGCGGGATGTTAAAAAACCTTGGAAAGGGAAAGCGTTTTCAGCACAACCTGAGTTCACTTCAATCTCACAAGATTAAAGATTCATCTGTGCTAGATTTTAGGATGTTTTGTGGGTGTAAAAAATGTTCGTGTTTTTGTTTTTGTCAATGCTTTAATTCTTTATAGAAATGCTGGTTGTGCTGAGGTTTGTGATCATTGTCGGTGTGGTTTGCTTGCTAGAGTTATTTCTAGATCTCTGGTTTCCACCAACAGTCAGGAAACATGTTTTTGGGAGAACTGGCGTCTGGAAAAGTCCCCATAGATGTGAGTGGGAGTGTGAGAATGTGTGTTCTGCTCTGTGATTGGTTGATCCAGTGAGTGTCCTTGCTTCAGGCTTAGAGCTTCGTAGATTGGTTCCAAATTCTTGTGTCCCAAAAATGGAAATAAACATATACGTGGTTTTACAAAGAAACGT
Organism: Paedocypris sp. Pulau Singkep; assembly: GCA_017309775.1. NCBI lineage: Eukaryota > Metazoa > Chordata > Actinopteri > Cypriniformes > Paedocypris > Paedocypris sp. Pulau Singkep. The sequence continues at coordinate 19,169,272 of MU204204.1, forward strand.
TGGTCTTCCAGATCTTACTCGGTTTTCTGACAAGTTGAGAATATGCTGGAGGAATGGAGTGTACTAAAAACGAGACTTCCATTAGAAGGTTTTATTGATTATAGATAATGTTAGGAGCTTCTCACAAGAAGGTGTTTTCATATTCTAGCTTTCAAAAAGACTGTCTTGAGATTTGGTATTAAAAGTTCGTACCATGGGGCTTTTCAGTAGTTAAAAGGACATCACAGAGAGCTAAAAGCTGAGAAGAAAGCAGCAAGCTCAATCAAATGTTCTCATTGTGTTCTCGAAGTCACGACGTCCTTTGCTTCAAGCTCTTTACTCGTTTGCTTCATCAGTGGTATTTCTCTTAAGGACCCGTGAGGAAACACTTCAATGTTACGTTCACTGTCCATCTCTCAATGGGAACGACTGGAGAATGTCACTTATCTGGAGTTTAAAGCGAAGTGTCATCCATCGCATCCGGTTGTGCGGTTCGTTCCCGTTCGTTTGTTGTTGCGTTGGACTGTCGGACGAATGCAAGAAATTGGAACAAAGCCGCTCAGTGACTCACCCGTCGCCAGTCATGCCGCTTTCATTCGCAATTGATCGTTATTAATCCACAATTCCAGCCATTGTGTGACGGGCCAGCCCTGGTTGTGGGAGTCTTAAGGCCATTCTGCATCCGAAAGACGGCGGAGCGGAGGCGGTGCAGAAAGTGCTTGCCAAGACCGTAATTTCTCAGGGTAAGTGTTTATTCAGCTGATTGCAGACTATGTGTATTTCAATAAACAGAAATAATCTCTAATGGGGGTAAACAAACGCATGCATAAACCCGCACGTTTCCGTCTCAGATCCTTTTTGCCGCGTTAAATCCTCCAGCATCGTTTTTTTCGCGTTCTTTCAAAAGCATTAATGCATAACTTGTGCTTTTGATTACTTTGTGAAAGCGTTATTTTCCGTGGCCATCTAGCCAATCAGCATCCTCCTAACCTGGAGGTCCTCTGCGTCGGCGGAGCGTCTGTGAAATGCGCAGCGAGTCTAGTTGACTTTATTGTAGTTTATGAGCGTTCTTAACACGAGGTCAATCATATATGCGTGATTGCGGTACAGAAATGAATATTTTATTGGCGTGATCTCCATACAACAGGTACAGCTTTGGCAGGAAACCTCGGCTTGCCTTGACCCTTTAGTGATTGACTCGCCTCTTGGCATTTTCCGCCTCTCACTTTTTATATTTTTAAGATCGACTTTTCAGCCAAGTTTTCATCGTTCCACCGCAGGCGATCAAACCCATAATTCTTTGGACCGAGCCAGCCATTGAGTGGAACGCCCACCAGCAGTGGACGCGCACTACCAGCATGATGTCACGTCCTCTTTTGGACAAACCTCTCGCCGGGATTACTTTCTTCCCGTCTCTTTTATGTTCAAGATTCTGACTTCAGAGGGATTTTAATTTATTGTTGTTGTTGTGTTTCATCTTAAATCCCACAAGCTACTGGTTCCACAATTGGCCATTGTGGTCCAGCTGTAGGAAGTTGGACCACCAACCATTGCAGGTTCGAATTCCAGTGCTGACCACCGGTTACTCCTCAGATGCCACAGCATAAGACTGCCCACTGCTCCGGGTTTGATGTGTTCACTTCACTGGATAGTTGAAGGCTGAGCATAATTTTGAAACGGTGTCCTGTTGCCATACAGTAGTAACCCATCTCACACAGCAATGCCGGCAAATTGCCAGACGATTAACGAAACAACTTTACAGGTAACGACTGTTCACACAAGCACTGCCATTCTGGCATTTTACCGGTGAAGCACCAATCACACAGCGTTATTTTCGGTGACATAATTAACTGGCGACACCTTTTAAACAGCTACAAATGTGAAGGTGCGAAGAGTGTACTTGAATGTTCTGATTGGCTCAGAGCAGTCGTTTACGTCAGCGCGTACGTTTTTATCTGATCATAAAAATATCTGATTATAGTCATTAATGTGTGAAACTGACATTTGGGCAAATTAAACTAGACTGCACACCCTTAAAAGTAAGAAAAAGGGCAATATTAGTTACGAGTGCAAACAACTTTAGGTTTCCAAAGAAAAAGGTTAAATGACATCAACAAGATGAGCCTGAGAACATCTCAATGATCCGTGCCTGACGCGAGTGCTGTATCCGGGGTGTGACGTCATCATTAGTCGCCAGCCTTGAGCTGATTTTACACCAAGTCGTTTTGGCGCCTACACCGGCATTTGTCTGTTCACACAAGACCTCGTGCTGGCAATGGTGAGGTCCGTATGTGTGAGAGAGTCTACTAACAAACTCACCGCACATTTCTTTTCTTCCAGTCGCTAGTATCCAAAGGTCTTCATTGGTGACTATAGACTGAGCCTCTAGAGGGAGACAGAGAGCACAACGCCATCGCTTGGTTACACAAGAAATAAACTTGTGTGCAAACTTGTGCTGTGCTGGGCCGTGTGGATAATTAATGTCAAAACATGGCAGTGGTATGGGCCAGCAGTGGCTTCCTCCTGACACAGCCGCAGAGCTCCAGCCGGCTTCAGAGAGGGCTACAGAAGAGACATATTCCACTGCCCCTCTAATGAGGAGAAAGTCTGTCAACTGTGGAGTCTCTTGTTCCCAAGCCAGGCCACACTCCCAATTCTTCCCTCTTTCTTGCTCCTCACTGTATCCCGAGTCCCCGTAGGCGCTGTTAGGAGCCGCAGATTAACCGTGGCTGCAGATAGTGCTCTTGTTCCAAACCCAATGCAGTCAGTTCCCATTATCTGTGTCATGTCTAGGGTTGAAGATGCTCCTGTTGGAGGTTTGGGTTACAAAAATATACATGTTGTTGTCTCAATGTTGGGTTGAAACAAACAGAGGCGTATAGTAGGCCTTCAAGAACAATATGCGAACAATTATGGTCAAAATGGCAACTGTTAGTCTCAGAGCACGATACTATTTAGTTTTAGAGAATATACTGTACTTATTTTTTGCACCAAACTGTATGAAATAATATTTCTGACCAAATTCAAAACATTTATCCAATTGTTTCGCAATTCCAACGCGCAATAATGGGCACAACTTGGATTCAGTTTCAATTAAGGTGAAGCAATTCACAAGGTCAATGTTTATATGAAATATTGATTTGAAAGGGGACCGAATCTACCAATCAGTGTCAGTGGGCGTGTTCAATGTCCTGGAAACTGCAGTTTCACTCGAACAAGGTGAAAAACCTTCACGTAATGCTTCTTCTCTTCCACATGTCTTCAGAGTGACGCCCACCCATTCATTCACAGCCGCTCCGCCTCCTGACACCGATTGGCCGATTCATTCACCTCTCAAATATACAAACAATTAATCTAGTGAAAAGACCTTGCCATTTTTTTGTGAATAGTTATTGCGCAATTGTGTCCATCGAAATGCAATAGCAAACACAATACTGCAACACTTTTGAATAGCAATTCAAATATTGCTTCATGAAACTGCAAGATTGACAACAGTCGGCTGTGCTTTTCATCTTTTCCTCTTACTCCACATTTTACAGATGGAACTTGACAGACGCTTTCTTGTGAGACAAAAGTTCAGGATTGGTTACAGTTTAACTTCATTTCCTCCCAAAAACTGTAGTAGGAAACTTGTTAGCAGATGGTGCTTTGTGTGGAACTGCCCAAACAGTGACATGTGGCATCATTGATATTGGCTAAGAATTTCGGCCGCTTGTGCTTCCCGATTATCCGATGTGTGACTGGACCCAAGATCTGCTTTCGGTGAATGACGCGGGTTGTGCGAGTTATCCAACCATTGAGGGCACAAAACTAGGCCGCATGCTGTGTACTAGTCCTTCAGTGGTCATTGGACCAAATGGCGATTTTTTTTTTTGTACAAGTCCGACTTGTTAATATTTAAAAACAATTGTGTTTTTCGTTTTACGGGCTCATGAATAATAAGCGAAGTGTGGAAAGACACTGAAGTGTGTGATGATGCTAAAGCACCGTGACTGACCGTGACCGGACAGTCTTTTCGGACACCACTCATGTAAGTAATGACGTTTTTACTGCTCGGCCACCATTAAAATAGAAAATAGACAATGCAGTATCATGCGAGCTGGAAGCCATGCTGGGTCTCGTTGGTGTGACGGAGCCCATGCTGAAGTAATTAAGTGCAGGGTCTTTGCTGAAGGGCACTATAAACAGTCCTCTAGAGATGAAAAGCACTGCCATTAATGCAGCAGGCCATTGCTTCTCGGCCGCACCTCTGCTGACACGTATAGAAATAGCACCTAATTATGAATTCGAGAAAGAATTGGGGGTGGAAAGGCTGGATTGGCGCCATGTTTGCCAAGATGAAGCTGGATATAGCGCGCGCCGTTTATATTGTTTCAATTTTTGTGCATTGTTATTTTGATAGAGCAATACATGTTTCGCTTACACACAGTATGTTGTTTAGTTAATGGCTTTATGGGGTTGGATTTTGGACTTGGACCATCCACATATTGAGCGGCAGATTGCGATTAAACTGATTAAACCCACATTTGTTGCGCAACTGTTGCAATGTTTTGTCATATGGAGTACATGAAGTTGTTTATTTTATTACTTTTCATTTTATTTCCCCACATGAAAAATTGTAATTACTTGATTTGCTCGACAGAGGGCGACATGTGCTCAATATTTGGACTCGCTTTTGATGACGTCATGAAATACAATTTTGAAGTGTAGTTTTATTCTGAGACAGACGAGGGCAGCACCTGCTCATGTTTCATTTCACCTGTTGAAACTGTTAAATGTCTTGGCACATAACTTCATTTCAAATAATTATTTTAAAATTTTAATCAATGTATACAATGAAATTAAATCAATTATGGCTATATATAAATAAATATATATATATACACATATATATATATATATATATATATATATATAATATCTATCTATCTATCTATCTATCTATCTATCTATCTATCTATCTATCTATCTATCTATCTATCTATCTATCTATCTAACTATCTATCTATCTATCTATCTATCTATCTATCTATCTATCTATCTATCTATCTATCTATCTATCTATCTATCTATCTATCTATCTATCTATCTATCTAACTAACTAACTAACTAACTATCTATCTGTCTCTGTCTGTCTGTCTGTCTATCTATCAGTGTGTGTATGTGTTTTTTTTTTTTTTTACATTTTCTCCATTTCCACGCCTGCATATCAGATTGAATCATTATCTTTTGTTAAATGAAAAGAAAAAAGACACCAATTATTGCCGTGTAGATTATCTGTAACATCTGTTACATTTCAAGCATCTGTTCAGGGTTTCTCCCCCATATGTCAATTTTTAGAAAAAGTAAAAATACCACACGCTAACAACAATACTTCTACCGTTTCTAGCCGTTAATATTGTCTGAACACGCAGACAAAAACAACACCCCGAAAGAGGATTCTCCAGAGCATAGCGTATTCATTATTAAGTCTAGACCTCACACACACACACACACACACACACACACACACACACACACTGATTAGCTGGAAACGTGATTCCACCCTTGGTGTGACTGACAGTCTCTGGGAGAGAGCGAGGGTCCCGTCTCTGGATGATATCATCAAAGTGCTGCTTTATTTGTCTTGATGAGGAGGAAATGCCATGTCTCCTCGCCTCCGGGGGGCATGATGATGTCACGCAAGCGTCTGCCTGTCTTCCCAGCTGCCAGAAGACACACCACAATGACTGAACTATAACACCAGCTAATCTCTCCCATCCTGCTGTAGTTTATCAGCATTCTCTCTTACATGAGTCTTATCAAGACTTCCTGCCTGATCTTGAGTAGAACATGGAATTGGTTTTTTGAGTGAATATGTTGGTGTCTTCTTGTATTATTTTTAATCATATCATTGTATTTGTCACGTACATATACATACATGGTTTGACATGCAGTGAAATGCTTTTTACAATCACCCATCTTTTAAAAAGGGGGAGGGGTTAAGTTGCGAGTAGTGCAACATTCAGGAGTAAAAAAAAAAAACTACAATAAAATACAATTCAAAAATAAAATGAAAATGAAAATACAGTACGATACAATAAAGATGTGAAATGAAAATAAAATACAATAAAGATGTGTCATAAAAATAATATGTTTACTTTATATATATATTTATGTATTTGTGTGTGTGTGTGTGTGTGTGTGTGTGTGTGTGTACGTATGTGTGTTTACCATAAATGTCAATCCTTGTTCACAGTGGTGATGGGAAAACGATGTCCAGACATGTTGTCGTGAAGAGAAACGCGCGTGGAGAGGAGGTTGTGATTGTTTGTGCTGATCTTCTCTCTGCTTCTTTTCTCTATTTTTAGTGGCAGTTGTGGCCCAGCAGGAGTTGCACAAGCCACACAAGTGTTGCAGGTTCGAATTACAGTCTGATGTCTTTGATCAAGACACTGACCACCACATGCCCCCCGACACCACGGCTTAGGGCTGCCCACTGCTTTGGGTTTGTGTGTGTACCCTTCACTGTGTGCATGTGTATGTGTGTGTGCGTGCGTGCATGTGTGTAGCTGTGTGTGTGTGTGTGTGTGTGTGTGTGTGTTTGTGACTTCACTGGATGGATAAATGCAGAGCACCTATGGCTCCTAGTGGCCATATTGATAGCTCACTCAGTTTCCTTTCTTTTAGAGAACGTTTAAAGATACAAAGTACTTTTAATATATATATAGTGTAATAGAAGTTTTTAAATTTGCTTGACTGCTTGAGATAGATATGAAAATTGTCTTTGAAACAAGTTGATCTTGAAAATGTAATTGTAGCAATTTTTTTAACATTTCTCAAAGTTTATTTTCGGTATTAGAAATATTTTAAATAGACTTCAGGGATGTGTTCATCTTTTTAAATAAAAATTGCTTGTGCTGTTGAATGAATGAAAATGTTTTGTTTTAAATTATTATTTTAAATAATAAAACCAATCACAGAGCAGGACACACTCACATTCTTACTCCCACCAATGGGTGACTGTAATTAAATTACTTTTATTACTGATTGATTGATTGATTGATTGATTGATTTTATTAATTATAGAATGTTTTATAGAATATGATACATTTCATTCAGAAAGATAAACGGCTCAACTATTTCCTGCTTTACTGGTATGTTTTTAAACAATTTATTCTTTGAAGGTTTATAGGAGTTTTAAGAAGTAATTAGTCAAGTTGCTTATTCAGTAATTACGTTACTTTTCAGACAGAAAAGTAATTTAATTACTAAATTGTAAGGTAATATGCAATTAGTTACATTTTTAAAGTAACTTACCCAGCACTGATAATAAGCATCCAAAGACTCTACTTGGCTCCAAAACCCAACCCCGTGATTGGCCCCACCTTTATTATTATTATTATTATTATTTAGCTTTTTGACTCGCTCCCGCTGCGTTTGTCCAGCCTCAAACATAGTTGCGAGACAGAACGTCTGGCGTGGCTGCCACTGCCAGGCCCGTTGCGTCAGGCCGCATGCAAATTTACCGCAACGCTGCCCGTCTTTGTGCGGCCAAACAGACGTCTCTGAGCTGGAAGGGCGGAGCCGTGTGTCCACCCTGACAGATTTATCAGCCGGCTCTTTGTGAGCTTGTTTTACTCCACTGGAGCCTGATGCTTAAACCCGGAATAAACCCATAAAGCCCATCAAGGTTATCCCTGCGCCAGCACAAGCAGACGCCATATTTAAAGGCCGCTGGTTGTAAAGAAGCTTCCGGATGAAGCGCATGGGCTGCGTGCGATTACAGTGGGAATGTGCGGTAAAAGCAAAGTAAACCCGGCATTCATCACCCTCACACACGCTGTAATGATATGCGGCTGGATAGCTAATGAACTTCCTGCGTACCACCTAGATTGCATTTCCATGGCAACCGCTGTGTGGTGCAAAGCAGTTGCCGCGGCAGTGGAGGGGGAGGAGAGTGTTAGAAAAAGGACGATTAATAAAGAACTTCATCTGCATTTAAAGCTCTTGAAGACGAGCTGAAGTTTTTCTTTTACGCCAGTTTCGCTCCGCACTCACTTTGATGTGGCCTGTGTCCTAATCTCCCATTTATCCACCGGCAGCAGGCAAAGTGTCGAGCTGGAGAAGCGGCAGCTTTTAACCGCTGTTTGCAAGGAATAAGGATCTTATTTTCTAGCACTCACACTAAATCCACAAGTGTTTGGCTTTTGTGCAGGTTTCAGTTGATGGAGAAACTGTTCGTGCCATGAATAACTATACCGTACATGGAAAGTAATAATACTGTAGTTACAATACGTTACTTTTAAGCTAATTTGAACTTAATTTCAAACAATTGAGTTTTAGTTTCAAACAATTGAACTTAGTTTAAACAATTTAACTTTATTTCAAACCTAAAACATGAATATTCTGTTTTAGAACATGAATTAAAACATGCATATATGTCTGTCTTTTTTTTCTCTGTCACTCTTCCTCCCCTCCATATTTTTCTTCATCTGTTTATCTATCTATTTAGTCCCCATCTCTTCCTTCTCTATATTTTTTCTTATTTATCTTGCTCTCCCTTCTTTTCTCTTTCGTTTTTTCTTTCTTTCTATATGTCTTTTTCTACCCACCTATTATTCCTAACACTCCTTATTGCTCTCCATCATTTTTTGATCGCTTCCACTCTCTCTGTCTCTCTCTGTCTCTCTCTCTCTCTCTCTCTCTCTGTCTCTCTCTCTCTCTCTCTCTCTCTCTCTCTCTCTCTCTCTCTCATCCTCTCTCTCTCCCTCACTTTTCCCTGCTTTCTCAATCACTCCTTCTCTATCTCTTTTTCTCTCTCTTGTCCTCCTCTTCCTTTTTCATCTTTCTTAGCCTTTCTCACTCAGCTCTCTTTCGCTTCATCCCTTTCTCACTTTACGTGCCTCTTTTTCTGTCCCCCATTTTCTGCTCATTTTCTTTCTAATTCTCTTTTTTCTTATGCTCTTTCACTCTCTGTCTCCATCATCTGAGGGGAGTTGTGGTACAGTGGTAGGGGACTTGGACTGGTGTCCAAAAGGTCGCCGGTTCGAATCCCCCCTACGACTAGTTCTACGACTAAGTGTCCTTGGGCAAGACACTGAACCCCACATGCCCCCCGGGCGCCCCACTGTGTGGCTGCCCACTGCTCCGAGTTCGTGTCTGATCGGATGGGTTAAATGCAGAGAAATAATTTCCCCACTGAGGGACTAATAAAGGTTCAATTATTATTATTATTATTATCATCTCCCTCTCTCTTTAGTTCTCTCCATGCCCTCTCCCTCTTCTTCTCACTATTTCCCTCTTCCTCCTCTTTCTTCTCTTCCTCTTTTTGAACCCCCACTCCATCTTTTTTTTTCTGTCTATCGCAGTGTGATTGGGGATTTTTCATTGTTTCTTATGACTTCATGGTTTCCATAGATTCACGCACAGACAGACCTATCAGATCTTCTGTCTGGATTGAGTTACAATGGTGTCCATTGTGCAGAGTTGAAAAAAAAGAAAAACGGGGAGGCCGAGAGGAAGAAAAAGGGGGGATGCCCGGGTCCATTGACTCCAACATGTGGGTGGTGTATTTTCCCGTCGGAAACACGTATCACTCAGTCACGGTCTGGTGATGTCTGACCAGTCCTTTTCTCGTAAAGTCAGACTCTTTTCTATAAGAGATATCGTATAAAATACCGTATTTTACGAATATAAGCACCCCCCTGATTTTTCAGGCACAAAAAAAAAAATTCAATTGTTAATATTCTCTTAAAAATACAATTTTTCTTTATTTAACAAACGTAACTTGTAACTTGTATCATTATGAATAATAGATAACAAAATGTCGATTCTAGTGGTCAGGACTTCATTTCCCAAGATCCTTTGCTCTCCACACATGTGTAGCTCTGGTCTGTTTCAAGATCTCCATTTACCTGGCACCAAGTGAAGAGAAAGAATATTATTCCCTGTGCAGTAACCAAGCGTTTTGATTGTGTTCGATTGTGAAAAAGATGTGTTTTCGTTTACTTAAATTACGGGAAATTAGTCGCTTATATTTACGCGCATATTGGAAATTGGCGATTATAAGCACGGCCCAAGTTTTTGAGCGTCGACAATTTGAAAAAAAAAGGTGCTTATATTCGCGTAAATATAGTATATGCAGTCGACTTCTGATAAGTGCATTGCCTAGGGACCGAAGCCAAGCTTGGAGTTAAGCAAAGCGTGCACTTATTCAGAGTGAACGAGTCACATGACTGCACCCCCACTTCTTTAAAAATTGTATTTATAGTAATAAGTATATTTACTGCTATTTTGTGCTATAATAGGCACTTAGGAGTATCTCCAAAGCCTCAGGGTCGCCACAACCAGGAAGTTGCTGATGAGATGAACGGTATCACTTCAAATCCATTAGGAAAACTCCTCTTGCATGTCACTTCATAAATGTCAGGACATTCTGGCGCGATGTTCCAGCATCTGCCCCCGGTGGCGGTCGATGGCTGTCTGTCACCCAGAGTAAACGTCTCAGGTGAAGGATCCAGAAACTGTAGGCGACAAGGAAAGAGGAAGTTCAGTGTCTGTCACTCTGCAGTCTTCATGTCTTCTACACAGACTGAACGACACCAGAGGATGGCGGGTGAAGACCTTCTCTCGCTCTCTGTATGCTGTTTTTTTTTTATGGATTGACGAGAAAATCTGTGCATTTACGCAGACAGGTTGTTGCCATGACATCGGGTTGTTGTTGCGTCATCGCTTTGCTTTGATAGGGTGCTATGACTGAATCAATGTGCTTGGTACTTATATTTAGAACACGTATTTTGAAGTTTCTTTCATCTAAAGCGACTTAAGGTGAGATACCTAATTAATATTAATTAACAAATTAGTACAAATGCATGGTTTTACTGCAATAAAATGAATAGCAATATATCAATATATTCAATAAGTCAATATATTAATTACATACACACTTTATTATTATTTTTTTATTGAATTAAAAAAAATTTTTTTTATTAATTATAAGCATTTAATTATTTTAAATGCTTTTTTAGTTGAGCATTTTGTTATACCGGTAATTAAAAGCACTAATTACTGCCCAGATAGCGTCAATGATGAATTACAAAAGACTAATTATAATTAAATTCTGATAAGGTTCAATTAGTGATTCATTGCAACATCAAAGTGATCATTTTCCAGGGAAATTGTTTGATTGTGAAGTAAACCAAAATATTTTACCAAATGACAAAATGTGTCGTTATAATATTATATGTACGTATCTAAAAAAAATAATTTTTCTTGCAAAAAAATTATTATTATTATTATATTATTCTCTACAAGAAAATAATAACTTTCTCTTTGTAGAAAACACACATTACAAAATGATCAGTGGGTTAACAGACCCCATAAAAATAATTTAAACATAAAACAAATAGTTAATGTAATTGTCGCTTAGCTATTAACTATTCAATTTAGCAGATTTTAAGTCTAGAGCAAGAGAAACTTTTTAGACAAATTATGTACAAAACTTTTCACTAGCCAATAAAACATAAAGACGTGTGACTGACAGTTACTAGATTAGGCAAGAAACTTGCGGGAATAACCGGCAGCATCTGGAAAACGTAATTACGCGTCTTTAGGCTGGAATTCTTCCTCCGCATTTCCCCCTAATTTTACCTCAATTTTGCCACCATTAACTATCCCAGCCCCCCAACCCAACTGGTAATACATCTGTCTCTCTGCGTAATATCCAATTACAAATCACCGTGTGGGCAAAAAAATGTAGAGACAATATACTGGGAACCATTGGCATTGATTTTTGTCTCTTTTCTTTAATTAGCTGTGCAGCTTAAATTGTGATTTCATCTGCCCCTTGGCCTAACTATTGATCGGCTGTACTGTCCCCTAAAACAACTGTCCTCTGTATTCATGCCTCATTTTTCTCCCCAGGGCCCTGTGTTTTAGCTTGCTAACTGCAAATCTGATAGGAAAAGCCAGCTTTCTGCCAGGATGTGGCTGGACTTTTCCCATGGGCCTTAAAATCAATTACCATGTTTCCAGCCACCGGTGGGATGCAGGGCCGAACAGCAAAACTGTTGTGTTTTCACATCTCGGAATTTCATCGGGGGATTGAGGAAAGATGTCAATGAAGCGCCTTGGGGGCCATGTTGAATTTTTGATGAAGCGGGGATTTATTTATTTCTTTTTTAAACGCAGCACCAACTCTTCACCTCTGAACCAAAAAACGTCAATTTGCTGCAGTAACATTCCGCCATTATAAAGTTGTGAGGAACACAATTCATCTCAAGGGTTTTTAGTTTGTTGGGGGGTTTCCAGACGTATTGCCGTCGCAGACTTCTCGTCTGAGCTGCACATTGCATAAAATATGGCGTGCTATTTACAGAATAAAGTTTGGTAACATAGATAGTTTGAACACTATAGACTCGATAGACAGAAGCGCTACGTTTTCATATATTTTCTTACGAAGAGAATGTGCTCAGATAATTTTCTCTATTGAGACCGTTAACTAGCGTGGAAGAAACAGCCTCAGATTTGTAATCATCTACAAATCTCATGTAAAAATTGCTTCAATTTATCTATGTTATAACGTAAAATGTAATGTAAAAGTGTTTATGCTTAATTTTAAGGTTTTAAAAGAGTTAACAAACTGCAAACAACACATGCAAGCTTCTCATGGGCTCTCCCAAGGAACAAGCTCATCTGATGCTACTGATTCTCTTTCCTTTTAATAAATCACTTTTCTCTTAATTTTCACTCTTCATCTGCTGTTCATCGAAGTGGCATTTGATCACTTCACGTGTTGAGGTTCAAATAAGCGTTGACAATTAAAACCGCAAATCAATTGAACCAATTCTTTTAAAATAAATGTGAATTCTCGTTTTCTCAGTCTTTTAGCCAAAATGGCTTCTTAAATTGACCCCATAAATTGCACTGGTTTGAAATGTACATTTTATTTTTTTTCAAGGACACATGCACATTCTTTTTAGCAATCACATAATTTTTAAAATGAAAATTCCAAGCCTCATGATTCATTTTTTACAGTGTATTAGGGGAAAAAAACCAAAAGTCATCGTTTGCATGAAAACCCCGTCATTGTTCAGCAATCATCCGCTGAGAAATGTAATTGTGGCTTAATTCTCCCAGTGCTGAGGTGGAGAGTTGGCGAAAGAACTTCAGATGTTCTGCTTGAGTGAACCCTGAGGATTTTCTGCTTTATAAAATCCTCAGTCGTTTTATCGGACTTGCCAAGGTCGTAGATTTAGAAACAATATTTTGGGCTTGTTCGTTTCTATCGCACTCTTTGTCTTCACATTCCCCTCTTTGCCTTATTACCATGTAATGATTCCTTGAAAGCATTTAATTAAGTCCTTCATCAACATTACGGGTCTCTCCAGGCTCTGCACTCTGCACATCCTTTGTCCACTATAAAATTAAACCGAGCCTTTCCGCATTGCTCTCCACTCATTTTAATTACAGCTCTGCACCATCCATGTCGAGGCCGTCAAATGGGATTCAGACAGGATTCTTATTTAGCTGTTTGCTTTGGTTGTAAAAAGGGAGGTGATGTGTAATGTGATGCATAAGTAGCTTATGGAATTGTGATAAAGGTGATATGGGCTATTGTGTAGTAAGTCAATAGCTTGACATGTGAGTGTCTCATAATCTGGATTTAATAAGATGAGGACATGGAAATGATGCTGGGCGATTCCACAAGATGATAATGAGGAGATTGGAGATTAGCAAGTGGTGCCAAATTAACATTTATAGCGTTATTACAGCTGCAAGCAGCAATTAAGGGGTTTGAGGCATCAAGGTGCAATACTGCCATCAAGTGAATAATGAGCGTCATTAAAATACACTCTTTTCCAAATTACTTGGGATTTTACAATTTTCTTTATTTTTTTTTTTACTGCTGTGGTGTCATGTGCTCAGGGTCCATGAGTTTCCAGGTATTGTAAATATTTGAGGAAATTAGAGAAGTTTTTAACACATGACAATAATTCATGTAAATGCATTTGTTTGTAAGTACATTTGTTAACAAATCATTTTTGGTGACTTTTTTTTATTAAATATATTTATTTTATACAACTGTTTACTATAAAAACATAAACATAATACTGATCACAAAATAAATTTGAGTTTGGTATTGTGGTGGTCTCGATATTGTGTGTATGTGTGTGTGCGCACGTGCGTATATTGTTGTTGTTGTTTTCTCTCTGTAAACTTTTAAATGTATCAAATTACTATCTAGCACAGCGTGTGTTCCTGACTTTTGTGGAACACGCTGGTCCAGCACACGGTCATCAGACGGTGGAAAGGCTGCATATTTATTTCCACATCATTTATTCTCATTACACAGTCCACAGGATGTCAGTGGAGGCATTTCTGCTCCATTGATACAACACCGAGTCAAAGAGATAAAAGGTATTGTATTCAGGTTGAACTGGTGAACTTTTGAAAGAGGTCTTAACCATTTGGTAAGCAAATGAGGACTACTATTTTGAAATTGTACCTCCTAATTAGAATTGAGAGAATTCTTGTTTGTATTAGAATAAATTTAAACTGATTTAATGGTTTATAAAGAGGTGGGAACAAACACACGCACTGACTTCACTTGAATACCCCCAAAACTCTGTTGTCCTTCAGAATCCCAACTTAACAATCACTGGCAGTTGTTAATCTTCTGAAAAGGCTCTTGAGAAAACAGAGATGGTGTGAGGTAAATTTTACATTCAATTTGATTTTTAAAACCATAGTTTGGGTCAGTCATGGAAAAACGCCAACTGAAAGACTTATCTGATGAGCAACACGTTCCCCCAACCACCAAGGTCCAATTCCTCAACCTTTTAGTCCTCACATGTCTGATGCTCATCACCATGGATCGGTGTTGTGCGACCACTTCTCCTGCTGTGGACACTTACATGTGACAGGTGTCCCATGGCTGACAATAAATCAATTTGGATCTAAGAGAGCACCTGCCGAGAAGCAGTGGGCTTCATAAAAAGATCCAATTACATTCTGTGCTGGCGAATCTATGATGCTGTGAGCCTCTCAATTAGATTAGATTGACTCAAATTAGATTAGCTCAGATTTTCGCTGGTCATTTTCAGCTTTTGAGGGGAGCCACTGTAACGTCTCAGAGACTGGTTTAGGAAATATGCATTTCCTTTCGCTAATTTGGATTTCAGCTCTGATAAGTGCACAAAACCACATTTCTAAAAGATGAAGGGACTGTTTAAAATGAATCCTTCATCTGAATTAACTTTAAGGATATTAGGTTACATTTTATTATGGAATGATGCTTTCTCTTTTATGTTTATAGAATTGAAAGTTTTCTGTTATTATAACAAATTTTCTGTTATAAATTAAATGGGTGGGTGGGGGACGAATAGATAGATGAATGGTTGGATGGATAGATGGATGGATGGACGGACGGACGGATGGATGGATGGATGAATGATTAGATAGATAGATAGATATAGTATATGGATGGATTGAAAAGTGAAACATGGATGGGTGAATTAATAAATATATTGATGGATTATGGATGGATATACTGATGGACATTGATAAATGGAATAGATATATTGATGGATGGATGAATTGATTTATGGGATGATATATTGAAAAAGATCAGGTTTTATTTTATGATTTTAGGTATCACCATCATACCAGGTACAGGTACTTAGAAAATCCTTGCCACACATTTACATGTCAATGGAGTAATTTTCACTACCAGAGTTAGTGTTACACAGTATTACCTTGGCAAGAAGATGCCCATTGTGCTGCTGTCTGAGGTGCTGAAGATGCAACACAGGTGCATTTCAGCAACATAATCAGCATCAACCTAACACCACTGTGCATCTGAAATACCTCCGCATTAACCCCCTCAAATGGACAAAGGGGCTCCAAGAGACCTTCTTGGAGTTCAAAAGGTCAATTCGACATCAAGAAATAATCTGCGTGTGACTACAACAATTTGCTTATTTTACAGAAAAAGCAAGAGGAAGAAGAGTAATCTGACCGACTTGCTAGTTCGATTGTTCTGAAATCAATAGGCTCAGATGATTTTAATAATTTAATAATAACAATAATAATAATAATAAAAAACATGATTTAATAAATAACTCTAAAAATATATGAAGTTGCACTTGGAATGCAGCTTTTCTACAAATAAGTGCATAATAAATATAAAAGTAAAAAAAAAAAAAAAATTCGAAGTCATCCTTCTTCAGTCACCATTTGCGATAAACGTATTGTTAGTGACTATAGAGTCACTGTCAGCGAGGGCGGGGGTGTGTCAGCCCGGTCACAATGCAGCGAACTTGTGGAGCGTTTTCCTGGTTGTCATGGATTTCTAAAAGCTATTGACTGCGTTGTGCTTTTCAGTGAAAGTGTGAGTCGGAGAAACCCAGAGCTGAAGGAAGCATCAGCATCATCACCGGAGACGTGCTGGTGTCGCGCGCGCTTCCCGCTCCGCGCTTTCTCCTCACTCAAAACTACAGCGAAAGGTACGAGATTCCCGCTTTTGGTTCTTGGATTGTGCTGGATTCCGCTCGGACTTTGAATTTGACGTTCTAGAATAGGTAGAGTTAAACGTTCTAAAAGCGTTTTGCAGTAGGAAGGAGAGTTGTGTGTTCTGTGCACGCGCGTCTGACAGGTGAAAGCCGGTTCTGCGTTTCTGCCGCAACGGACTAATTCAGTTTCGAGCTTTATGAAATGTGTGTAGACGCTTGGATTCTCGTTTCTGGTGTTGTGCATTTAAGACCGCGACACGGGTGATGCGTTTGTCTTAAATTATGTTGAAAGCAGAGGAGGAAAAAGACTTTCGGTTTTATAAAAGTCACAGTGTGATGTGATGTGAATGTGATTTGATGTGATGCTTTGCGAACATCGTTTTGTGTCGTTGTTCTAAGTACTTTCTCGCCTACTATTTTTTTTTCATGCCACATAAATTATAATTACTTATATACTATATTCTGTTCTATTCTATTCTATTCTATTCTATTCTATTCTATTCTATTCTATTCTATTCTATTCTATTCCATTCTGGTAAGGCATAGTGCTTTAAACACTTTCGATATTGGAAATGCCCTTTGATGGCTGGTTTCAACTTCCATGATGCTACATTGAATCGATTTTTTGATATAGTTAATTTTATTTAGATTCATGATATACATTTCTCAATAAAAAAAAATACAGTTTTTAAATATCATTTCAGATATACAAAAATAAATGCAGTGTACGTCATTACTCTTGACGCATTTGGAGCACTTTGTGTACGGCCATTCCTATATGGCATCGTAGCCTGGAATTATCCCACTGACATTGTGATCAGCCAAGCACAGAAGTGGGGACCCTGTCGACTCCCATGCGAGGTTTGCCCCTCACGTTCACTGCTCTAAATGGGAGTACGCCAAGGACGAAAAGTTGCTAGTGGATAGGTTTATAAAAATAGTAATGGTATTTGACAGTAAACTAATGATCTCTGGTGTGTGTGTGTGTGTGTGTTTGCCAGCTTGTGTGGGTTTTTATGCATATGGGTTCAGGTGAAATGGTCTTTGTAAAACTGTCAAGTTCCTCTTGACCCAGAAATGCCCCAAAACCCGGAAATGGAAAAGTGGTTGAAATAAAATCAACATAACTTAAGTGAGTGTACGGAATTGTTATTTCTTGTGTTATATTTATACGGTTTCTTTTGCAGTCTTTTCAGTTTTTTATTTTTTTTTCTGTTCTTCGTAACCATGGGGTACAATAACCATAAATGCATTCTATTCTATTCTATTCTATTCTATTCTATTCTATTCTATTCTATTCTAGTAAGTTATGTAAGTGAGACAGAAATATCTATGTGAGAAACCTCACACGGTGGATCTATAGAGAAACACGTCCTTGTGCGAAGAGTCTTGAGTGTCTGAGAGTTCTGAAGGATGATCAGTGGCACGGATTCGTTCCCTCTGGTCTGCATAAAATCTGGGAAACCAGCAGAGAAACGACTAGGACAATCTTTCACGAGACGCTGGATGTGATTTGCTGTTAATGAGCAGTTGCGAATGAAAGAACGTTGAGTGTTTGATTGCCAGATTTGTCTTAGATGCTCTAAACCTCCATTCCAGTAGCGTAAAGGCTGTAATTATTTGTTTCTGTTTCCGTATCGTCCATCATTCCATTATGCAAGATTTCTTTTGATAAAAAAAATGGGTGGGTGAGCCATTAACGTTCTTTCTCATCACATTTTATCAGCATAATTATAAATCACGCAGGGTTTCAAAGCTCCTTCAAGAATTCCACTGGATCAAAGTCAACTTTATGGTTGCAAAGTTCAGTGCTTCAGTAGTTCTGAATCCCGTTTTTGTTTAATTTTTAATGAATGCTGTAAGCGAGCCGTCCTGACTGAAAATCAATATGTGCTATTCTATATGAATCAAATCACAGTGAATAATCAAAATAAATAAATTTAGGTTTAATGGCTGGACGGTCTTAGTGGTATAGCTGAAAAGACTTTTCATGGCTCGAAAGCCATTTATCCAGTCAAATTCTGCCAATTGAGGCCACTAGTCTTGTTGGGAAACTAGGCCAAATTCCTCTCCGCATAAACCCCCACACAGAAGAGCGTAAATGGACAGTGCTGGAACACCATCATTATTGTGAAAGGTGTTTTAGTTGCCTAGTATGTCTGCCACCTATAGACTGTCCATATATGCCCTTCATAGTGTCTAAAAGCGAAAGCAAAAGAGATCGTCTATAGAGAATAATACAGGCACTAATCATGTATTAGTGCCAAAAATTTCAAATTCCAAGAAAATAATTAAAATGCATCACATTTATGTTTGGTTGTTTATCTTCCTCTTGCAATCTTCACGCTTTCGTAATGAGAATGTGATTGGCTACAGTGTTGACCAGGAAGTCTGGAACGAGTTGTCATTCAGCGCTTTAATATTGATACACAATAAACTGTGATCAAATTGTGTGGCTTTTGCACAATATTGCTAATATATTGTGGTGGCTGACTACTTCAGAAGAATAGTAGACATTTTTGTTTTTTCACATCGAAATACTGTATTATGAGTTCCCGATAGGCGCCTTGCAAAAAAAATGCATTATTATTATTGTTGTTATTATTCTTATTCTTATTACTAATAATAATAAAAAAAATGATAACATATTCCGTTTGTTTTAAAAAATTCTATAATTTCAGATAAACGGAAAAATACTCAATTCTGATGTTTGAGCACCGGCTATACTACTCTCCCACTTCCTGGTCAAGCAGCTGTCAATCACATTCTCATCAGCCAATGAGGGTAATGAATTCCAAATGAAAGAAGCAGAAACAAATCTGATATAAATTAATATTAGTATATGAAATACATGCTTGTAGGTAAATGTGAAGCATTATTGTTCCTTTTTTTTTTTTTATTTACGTTGGATAATTTTGGCACTATTCTGATTCCATAATAAGGACCTTAGAATGCAACTAATTTAAAGAAAACAATATTTGCCGAACCTGTTTTGGCCATTTTTATGACAGTTTATGCACTATAAATCTAATATTTCGCCAAATAAAAGTTGAATCTGATCTGTGGTATGACCTTTTTCTTATTCATGGTATGCTTTGTCTTTTAAGATTGATAAAACGCTCAGATTTTCAATCCAATTTCTTCAGAAGATGCCCTTTGCGGCAGAGCTCAGAGTAGGCAAACGGATTTTCGCTGCCATCACAGGTGAATATGAAACCCTCAGCGATGCCTCTCATCTCCCGGTGCGATGCCACATCCACTCAGACGCACAGATTCATTTGGGGAGCACCTGCGGCCAGCTAAAAAAGAATATGCTGCATCTCTGGTTTTTATTCACACGCTCCCTTAACTCTGAAGCTGAATGCCTTTATAAAAAACCTAGGAGGCTGATGTGCCTCAGATCCACAGAGATGATGTGCTCTCGATGGTTGTAGAGAGCTGACGTTTCGTTTCTGCTGATGCTTTAGTGAATGAGACTGAGGCAGTGGGAATCGTTTTGGATGGCAAATCATGACGGGTTTGCCACATTTTAGAGCACATTGAAATTGACCAAAAAAAAAAAAATCGGTGTGTGTGTGTATATTTATTTTTCTGATATATACAAGCATATTAAATTACTGTATTATTGGCGGATGAACTACAAACTCCAACTGAGTTTCAGTATGTCAAATAATGAATAAAAATAATGACGGATGGATGTGTGTGTGTGTGTGTGTGTGTGTGTGTGTAGTCTGTGCTTTTGCAGTTTTCAATGTGGGAGTGAAGAAGATCAATTCTGTCTATTCAGCAGTGGGGGAGGGGGGGCGTAGTAAAGATGCTGTGATTACAGTGATCTGGTCTCTTCCTTTACCTTATTTACCAGGCTTTTAACTCATTAGAACTGCTCAAGCAATCGTCGTCAGCACCATTATTGCCACTTAATATACAATATTATATTCTCTTCAATAATACATAATGATCAAGGACAATTTAGAGAGAGGTCAATGTTTGTAGGCATGTTTGAGGTTTCTATTGAATCCTTTCTCAAAACGGTACTACAAAAAATCATGCGAATTGTAACATGGACAGATTTGGTAAATAGATATGATGGAGAGATGGAAAAATAGGCAGGTATCTGAATGGATGGATGACAAACAGACAGAGAGTAAACCACAAATATAGAAGGATGGATGGAATGGTGAAAAGATGGGTAGATGGATGAATGAACGAATGAATGAATGAATGAATGAATGAATGAATAGATGGGTGATTGGATGGATGAATGGAAGAAAGAATGGATGGAAGGATGGGTGCATAGATGGATGGAAGAATGAATGCATAGATGGATTAATGAAGAGATAGGTGAATGGATGAATGAATGAATAAACGGGTGGATGGATGGATAGATGAATGGATGAATGGATGGAAGAATTAATGAATAGATGGATGGATGAATGAATGAAAAGATGGGTTGAAGAAAGAAAGAAAGAAAGGATGAATAACTGGATGGTGGGATAAGTTAGTGGAAAAATGAATGAATAAATTAATTGATTGATGGATGGATGTATTAATGTATGAATGGATAGATGGAAAAAAGGATGATTAATTGGATGGATAGAGGAAAAAAGGAGAAATAAATGGATGAATGAATGGAAGAAGGGATGAATAAATGGATCGTTAATATTTATGAGATGCTACAATACATGTATATTATATACCAATATTGAATATATAAATACATATATGGAATACAGTTGTGACAGTAATGAATACCATTCTTTGTCTATCAAAACTTTGTCATTAAAACAGTAAAAAGAAGCCAAAACTTCAGCACCATTAAAAAAACACCTGGTCCAGAAGCACTTTTGCAGTGAAATAAAGCCGGCAGCAGCGTCCCCTGCATCGGACCCTTCCCCCCGTTTGCCCGCGGTCATACGTTGATTAATGGCACTATCTCTTTCACAAATCTCCACTTCCACTGATGCGGACCTTAAATCTCATTCATGAGAGCGATGTATCTGTTGACCAACAGGAGATATGATTCTGATCTTTAAGCTCGTCCCTTACTTTGCACAGCGAGAAGCCGCATTAAAAAATAAACCGCGCCAGTTTATGTCCAATAACCTGCGTGAAAAATGGCGCTCATATTGGATGCAACGGTCCCAGCAATGTATGAAATACCAAGCATGTGAAACTGATGGAATTTATACCAGCCATTATTTAAATCAGCCACACTGGGACGGGAAGAGATTATATAAATAAAGACAAGAAAATAAAATGATGAATGGGCTTTGACCCTTATGGAATAGCGGCCGTTTTGTCCCGGGGGTCCTCATAAAGGAGGTTGTGTTTTCAGGATATGGGCAAGCTTGGAAAGGCACCGCAGAGATGGAGTGGAGAGAAAGAAAGGATGCTGGAAAGAAAGGGTGAAGGAGGATAGATGTGACAGCCATGGGGACCTAAAAGTTCATGGCAGTGAAAAGCCCCATTGTGTTACAGGACGTGATATGAAACATGCAGAGCTTTGCTTTTGCTCAAGTCTGTCGCTCTCTCTGTGTAAACAAGGATGTACCAGTCACAAGACCTGCAGGAAGACTTTATAATGAAGGAACCTTCCACGGGCGCATTATCCAACCTGCTCGCGTTTGTAATAAACATGAAGAATGGACTGTCATGTCAAATATGTATAAGCGATGGTTCTGAGGAGCACAGAATGAGACGTCTCGAAAGGCATTAGCACTGCGGTGTTCAGCTTAGTGAGGAAATGGATAGATAAATGAATAAACAAAAACATAAAAATAAGCAAATAAATAACAGGACTCTTATTCTGCCACTAGCAAGCTAACAAATGTCATCGCCGTTTATCTATTCTCAAAGTTGTGTTGGGAGCTAGTCTATATCACGCTAGTTATGATGCTTTTTATGTTGATGCTTTGGCATGAATGTACAGGCTAATGCTAACTTCTGCTAATGCTATGTTTAAAATCGAGAAATCTCTAGAATTGGGAAGCGAACATCTAACTTACACACAGAACTAGCAACTTAAGGCTTCAAATAAAAAAAGACTTAAGGAGAATAAACCTTTAAACTTCAGGAGAATAATCTACTCCAGAGAGGTACTTCTTAGCAAAGAACACTCATTTTATTTTATGTCATTGTTTTGTTTTTCTATTATTTATGTGTTTATGTTAATATATGTAAAGGATGGAGTCAGACCAAACTCAATTCCTTGTTGTCATTCGTAACTGGGCCAATAAAGTTTCGGATTCTGATTCTAAATGAACAGTTAACAAGAACAGAATTTGACGAATCGGACAACAGATGTAAAAAGGAGACTGAAAAAAATAAATAAATATATATATTATATTGTATACATGTATATATAATATATAATGCATAACTAAATGTAATACTTCAATAAAGTTAAAACGTTGTTTTGAAATGTATTACTCAAATAATACTCATGATGAACATAGTCATCGGACTGTGCAGTAATAAATGTAATAAAGTATCCAATAATAACTATAATAAAGTGACACATTAATAGTGTATTCTTAACTTTCATGACACATCTACATTTATTTCAATCATTTATCTTCAAGTCAATTTTTTTTCAAAAAATAATTCATTCCTTAAAAAAAAAATCATAGCATAACAAAACATTACGGTAAACATAGTCTTCAGATTGTGTAGAGATATATTTTTTATTGTGTTCATTAAAAAAAACATTGCAGTGAACATGGTCTTCGGACTGTGCAGTAAAAAATTAAGTATCCAGTAATAATCAAATAAAGTGGAAAAATGTATAAAGTGTTAAATAAAGTGTTTCTTAACTTTCATGACACACACACACAGACACACCGTTTTTAAATTGTTTATTTTATGAAGTTTAAGTTAATTTTAATTTTTTTACAAAAATGATTGCATTCCTTAAAAAAAAACCCCATAAACAGAACATTAACTGCTCTAGAATCACCTTGTAAATCTCTGAATTCTGAATTTCCGATTCATAAACCAACTGGCAGGTGCAGGTTCTTTTGGGTTCCTGTCTTTTTTAATGGTCTCCTGCATGTTTGTTTTTCTCATTTTTTAACCATGTGCCATATTCTTAACAAGCTTTCATACGCTGTATAACGACCCTAAACCATGTCTATCAGAATAACCGAGTGTGAGACCCATATATAACACCCCCATAGGGACCCATTAGATTGGGGGCGCTATGGGGCGACACACTGGTTAGAATAAAAAACTACCCAGTCTTCTTATACGGCCCGCTTTGAGAAAAGATGCTTACTGGCCGAGGGAGCCGTAAAACACTATTAGCCGAGCATCAAAAGGTTGATGAGCATTGATTATAAAAAAGCATGGCGCACCAAGTAAATGGCTTGCAAAATGAACTGTCAGTCTTTCTCTACATGCACTTAAACTTATAGTGGCTTTTGCAAAGAAAAGGC
Organism: Paedocypris sp. Pulau Singkep; assembly: GCA_017309775.1. NCBI lineage: Eukaryota > Metazoa > Chordata > Actinopteri > Cypriniformes > Paedocypris > Paedocypris sp. Pulau Singkep. The sequence goes on from MU204204.1 coordinate 19,193,177, forward strand.
CTTCTATCTAATTAGATTTAGTCTTTTGTGCATGAAGTGTTGCACAGATCTCGGCATATGACCAGAGATGGCGTGGAAATTTAATTGGATTTATCCAAACATAACACAAATTGGACTGGGGTTGTACAATAATTGTGATTTCGGGGTATTTTTAAATAGTAATTATTTACTATTATTAAATCTAATGGGTTTTGGGGATAATGCAAAGGCAAGATAGCCGTCGACATCATTCTGTTCTGATCCGACATTATGAAATTCTGTAAAATTATGGTAATTATTTTTGTGTTGTCTTTGACAATCACTGATTATACATTGATGGATCAATATGTGAATGGTTATACAGCGTATTTTAGATCAGAATAGTGAATGTCAGACATACTGTAAACTGTAGATAGACAGACAAAAATTCAATATTAATTTATATAATTGGGTCAAAGTCAGTCAGCCAGCAAGGAAGAGCAATGTGGATGGTACGTTTGATGGACATATATAAAAAAAACATATAAAGCAAAATATGAATTGATATATGGATGGACTCGTGTGAAAGTCAGACGGACAGATGCATAAAGATGACCAATTTTATTTGTTTTAAATGTTTATTAAAGACAGATAGACAAAGACGATCAAATCAAACCTTGATTGTCAGAGAGATAAAGACGAACATATGGATGCCATTGAAACCATAAGCCATTGAAAAACCAACCCACATTTTAAATGAATGGATGGATGGGTGGAAGCATGGAGAGATGGATGGATGGATGGATGGATGGTAGATAGATAGATAGATAAATAGATAGATAGATAGATAGATAGATAGATAGATAGATAGATAGATAGATAGATAGATAGATGTCAGACATACAGATAGACGGACAGACAGACGGACAGACAGACAGACGTATAAAGCAAGGCTTTGTGCACCGTCAGACAGACAGATTGTTTTCTTGTTTGTCCTTGGCTGTGGCTGTGTTCATTTGTGCTTAGGGGCCCGAAGCTCAATTATAGTCCAGAACGCAGCGTTCACATCCTGCAGAACCAGCAACTGTTGTTCGACAGCACTGCCAAACCTGTAATTCAACACTGTGTTTCTGAGATGGAAACCCACTTTCCTTCTGACCCACTGAGAGCAAACACCTCCCTGACCTCATTACGCTTCCTTATGTGTTTCCCTGAGAAAAGCCTTAAATTCGTCCCAGATCCCAATTTGTTCCATTTATATGTATATTGTGTTTTGAAAATAATGTGCTTTTGGTTCCCGAAAGGTTTGCGAGGTAGGAGATTTGGTTTTGATTTGGGAAAACTAAAGAGCAAGATCTAGTTTCGGATTACACCTGCATATTTGTGCGGATTTTATAAAGTTAAGCTTTTTTTTTGACAGATTTTTTATTGCTTCAATGTCCTACCTACAGCTTAAAAGAAAGGAATAACAGAACTATCAACAGAGTCATTATTGCAAATGTCAGAGAACATTGGGCCTCCTCATAGGCTTAGATTTATATTACACTATAAACGTAAAATGAAAAGTGCGGCACTTACTGTCAAATCCTGTGTGGCTTTACGCAAACTGACAGACAATTCAGCCTAACAGATGGTAATTCAGACTTAATTCTGTTTTCCTAAAACTCAGTGCACTATAAGTGCATTAACTTAAGAAAGATACAATTGTTATCTGGAATAGTATCTCGGATATTTAGAGTGGCAAAAAGCAGTTCTGATTCACTCTCATGCAAACGTGGCATTATATTTATTACACGTTTTAAAATGTTCAATCAAAATGTTTTGAACCTTTTACTCAATGGTTCAGTGTTTGCTCAAGTAGAACGTATATAACGTACATTAGTGTTGGACATTAGTGTATATAGATATAAATAGTCATTCGTTCATTTTCTACCGCTTACTCCATTTCTGTCGCACAATAAGTGGCTGACCAATCACAGAACGGTACACACAGAAACACACATTCACAGTCTCACTAACACCTATGACACTTGAACAAATATACAATATAACACCATTGTATACAATAACAACATACACTGGGCAAAAATATAAATGCAACAGTTTTGCTTTGGCTCAATTTTTAATGAAATAAACCCAACGATCTGAAACTTTTTTTACATGAACAATATTTGAGTGACGTGGTTATTTTGTGTATGTCTCTAACTGTGATAGTGAGCGCATCTCCTTTACCGAGAAAATCCATTCCAGCTCACATCAAGACGTGGACTAGACAGAATGATTATTGCACAGGTGCGCATTAGACTGGCCGCAATAAAAGGTCACTCTAAACGTACGTTTGTTTTATTGGGGGTCCCTGAAAACCTGTCAGTATCTGGTGTGACCACCATTAGTCTCCAGCAAAGTTAGAGTTATTACTTTTGCATAAAGTTGATCAATCTGAGCTCAGGTCAATGATAAATAAGAGTTTTGTTATCGTACACTGAAAATAAGTGTTTCATTGGATCAAAATAAAATGTTTGCATCAACTTACACCTAATCACTTTACTTTGGATCAAGTTAACATTTTTACTTTGAAAGGAATTAACTTACTACTACTTAGCTACTACTAAAAAAAAAAAAACTTTGAACCAAATTCCGTTTTTAAGTTTAAGTAATCTCAAATTATGCTTTTTCGCGATTAACTAACACGTTAACTTATAATAATAATGTGTATCAGAGCGTCTAACATTGTATCACAAAATCTGAAAAGAATCCCACGTGTCTTGACCACTGATGTGAAATGAGGTGGAGCAATAATTCATTCACGTAAGTTGCCTTATAAAGAGATTCAAATCAGTGGAAAATCTGCACTATTAGTCCATTTGACAGACGGACCTTATTTAAACATCTGTCTCCTTTTAAGACACATCAAACACATGAAACAAGATCATGTAAATGTGCTTATGATTCATTTTAAAGTTTGGAAAATGAATCATTAACAGGAGAAACATGGAAGCTTCTCATTGGCCAATCCAAGAAACAAGGTCTTCTCTTCTCATCACCATCTCCAGCTCCAAACCACATTTTTATTTTACTTTAAAAATGTATTTACTTTACACTACAAGACTTACTTTTAATTAAAATCAAAGCAAGCATTTTACATTACACTGATGGCTAGGCAAAAAAAGAAATGTTTTGCGTTAGATGCCTTTTGTACTTTTTTCAATGTGGTATTTTTTCTTTTACTGATCTACGTTTTAGTTCTTTTCTGTTTTGTTTGGTTCTTTAGGCACAGGCCTTTAGAATACTGGTGTTTTATTGGACTTTAGTTGAGAAAGCGCCCCAACATGGCAAAACGATGATTGGGTTTTATAGCTCGGCCCTTCTAAAGCGCATATCAATTCAAGGCAGTCCTAATAAAAGTTGAAAAAACTATTAACTAACCCTAATTAGAGCATACTGATCTTTTATAGCTCTTCTGTGATGCTTTATTACACGCTTTATATTCCTACAGAATCTCCCAATTAGGATTTTTGCTCCAAAGCTTCGGCGTTGTAAAGGCCCTCAGAGACTTGTTGTCGACTTATCTGAATCATGGCCGCCAAAGTAGCTCGCTTTTCTTGTCAGTCTCCGTACCTGCTGACACGGATGAGAAGAAGCATGAACAGAGGTGTCTTGCGCATTCACCTGCTGTTAATTCCGCTTGAAAAGAATCAACATGTTAGATTTCAATGCCGCCACGTATTTTTTTTTAAACTCACTTCCTCACGCGCAGACAGGCTTTGTGCCGAGCTGAACATGAATGACAACGCAACAAAACCCGGTAGACATTTTGTCAACATCATTTACATACAATTTTCAGATAAAAGAGGGTCTTTTGTGTGATTGAACCAGGCTGGGTGATGTTTTAAACATTGAACGTGTGATAATATCAGAATGTAGGGGAAAATGGGGGAAATTGGTTAAATTAAGGCTTGTAGTGCAACTCATGTTTAGTTTGTAACAATTGTTACTATTAGCATCACATGGAGCAACCAAATTTGATTTAGACTGAAACAAATATTCGATAGTCACTGTATTCATGTTACAAATGTATTTATTATTAATGTTTTTTTGTTTAGTAATTAGAAAGATCTCAATAATAATAATAATATGAGTATTTGTAGGGCGCTTTTCACAGTTTTAAGATTTAAGATTTTCACAGATTTCAATGATTATCAATGATCTTATTGATAAATTAGTCTCACATGCAGCAACAAAAATCTATTTAGACTGAAAAAAATATCAGATAATCACTTTATTCGAGTTATGTATTTATTTATTATTATAATTTTTTTTTTAATTTTCCTATTATTTTTCTTTTAAATTTAGATTTTGAAAACATTTCGATTTTTGGCTTCTGATGATTTTTGGCAAAGCATTAAATTGCAATATAAACAGCAACAACAACAACGACAACAACAACAACGATAAAATCAAGAATTGAATATTTCAGAGCAGTTTAGCAGGTTAAAGCATCTAGAACCATTCTAGCTTCTTATCTCCAATAATACTGATTCCATTATTCTCTTTGGTATTGTCTTGTCTGTCATAACCACTACATGTCAAAGGATCAGCAAAGGTTATCAGCGTGCTCTCATTTAGAAATGCCACAGATCTCAAAGTGTCAACACACCCAGCGGTGGACGGCACGATGCTGGTGTTGTTCTTGCACCCCGGTCCTGCTAAACTCAACCCTGGAGGTGATGCGGCTCCATGTGGTGGTAATTGGACGATGAGGCTGTCCATCACACAAATGGAGTCGGGAATAAAAAAAAAAAGACCTGCCTACATTTTCACAGACCATCGGACATGACTGACACGTCGAGCTCCGCAGTGCTAAAACCGCCCCGAGCAGTTTGTATCTGATTCATTACATCCACTAACTGAATCTTCAAGACTGTTTGAAGATTTTTTTTTTTTTGCGCTTTTCTTTAATGCATTATTTTCCATTGAGTGCTGCTAAGCCGGTTACTATGGGCAACCTGTGTCGCATGGGAGCGCTGACAGAACTTCTGCACTGGAAGATGCCTGTGGCGTAAATACGCCGTTAAACCGCATACATGGAAGCAACAATGTTTCATCCATTTGGTAATGTTCAGGGTTTTGTGAAGCACAAAAAGAAAAATAGCTTGACTTTCGCGACGTACAATTTTAGAGCATTTTAAATCTGACACCCATCAAAATCTTTACGTTCACGGATGTGGTGTGTTTTTCCTCATTTGTCATCATTTGTCGCCGTCTTTGTCAACACCTACTGCTTTTATTCCCCGTGTTGTTGTTTATTCAGTATGGAGGGTTAGATATTCTAAAGACTTAATGATATCGGATTTTAAGGCAGTTGCAATCTATTGAGATCTAGTGAGACATCAGATCATTGAGTGACCGAGGTCAAGTCATTACAGAGTTTTGAGATTCGAGGGAACTGGAAAGGTTTTCATTTTACAATACGATCCGTGTGTGTGTGTGTGTGTGTGGTTTTTATTCAGATTGCCAAACTGGACAATAAAGCAAATGCTTTTAAGCAATTGGTTGGCCTCCGTTTATGATTCTTTTCTGGTTTCAGGGCCGGAGCACTAACAATGTGAACAAAAAAATATATTTCACATTTTTAGAAATATTGTTGTTAAAAATAAGACAACGCAAAATATCAAAAACATAATTTAAGTTTATGAATTTCTTCGTTTTACATTTATGGTAATTGTGTTTTGCAGGTATTAACATATTGAAATACATTTTTGTTTCTTTGATTATTGTGTATACAGTACACACGTGCCCATATACGTATTTATGTTTATTTAATTTAGTTACAAATGTTTTTTTAATGTATATTTTTTATTTTATTATCTTTCCCATCACAGTATTTTAATGAGGACCAAAATAGGTTTTTCAGCTATTATTATCATTTCATCTTCAATGCAAACACACACACACACACACACACACACACACACACACCAAATCTCATATTAACACTACCAAGAAATCCTTTTTATTATTAAAGTTCAGCCTCGTAAGTTGAATAAATTGCGTTAGCCCCTATATATTTCAACGACATCAAAAAGCAGTTCACAAAACTTCCTTTGTGTCATGTGAAGAAAGTCCTGCAGGTCTGGCACAGCGTGATGGTGTGTGACAGAATGACAGAATTCACAATGTCGGAGAGACTTTTATTTATTTCTCAGAGAACGTTTCCCTAAAGGCTCTTCAGCAGCTCTTCACAAAACACGTTTTCCTCTTCATCGCGTGTTCACCTCCCGCTGATCTGTATCTAATTCCATTACCGTCTCACAGGGGCACCATAAATATTCTCAATCTGTGTTTGGGCAAAGATGGCAAAGCCAAGCACCACCTGTGGCATGGTGTGCCAACTCATCCATTAAACCTCACATTCCCTCAAGTCTTTTTTGCCACCCTACAAAGGGCACTCTGGCGAGCACTTCACCATTCAGCCCTAAGTGCTCCGCATTCCTTTCACTTGACATGGACATCTTTGCCGTACCCTAACGCCTTTGATTTAAATCGTGCCTTCATACAGAAGCAACAGTGTTTTGGTTTGTTAGGAACATCATTACCATTCTCACCATGTTTCTATTGTAGCCAGTGTATGTTGTTAAAGTTGTTTGTGTGTACAGTAGGGTCAGGTTCCACACGCCGGCATGAATAAATTAATCATGTGGGGGGAAGAAAACCCATAGAATTGCTTATTTGTACATTTTAAGTCACAAATACACTTTTGATCAATCAGCATTATTATTGTTTATGTTTTGCATCACTTTTGTGTTGTCTTTCAATGCACCTCAAGGTTCAAGTTCAGTGCATTTGTAGGACGCTTTTCACAATTACAACGGTCTCAAAGCGCATGTGGGAAAATGTAAAAAAAGATGGATGCATTTTATTCATTTTTTTGTTGGTGTTAAGCTAATGGCTATGACTATGACCAGTAAACACGCTTATATGCGACAGTGGGCTAATATGGTCTTGTTCTGGTGAGTAGTCTAGAAGCTGCTTTCTGAACTAACTGAAGTTTATCTATTAGTTTGGCAGGAGAACCTCCCAGAAGACCATTACAGTTTAAACTTAAGGTCACAGTAAAATGAACTTTTACGGCTTTGCATGTCACTTACGATGATGTCATAGACAAAAGGAGTCTCGTGTAGAAAGGCGCTTTGGAGGGAGGGAAAGGAGGACAAACGTAGTAAACGTGTTTCAGTGAGGATGAGAAGATAAGTGATCATGTGTATTCTCGAGGAAAATGATGGTCATATCCTCTTGAAGGTAATGAAGATGAAATTATGATTCTTTTATAGGTCAATTATAAAAGAATGGGAAAAGAAAGAGGGAGCTAGAATTGTTGAGAACAGATGTGATGTTTTAGGGAAAAAGAGATGTGGGTGATGATGCAAGTTGTGAATTAATTAAAACTATTAAAGGAGTTTTTCCACTATAAATCGAGTGGTTTTCTGTAGTGCTCTTAACTAAGTTAATGTTAAAAATGTCAATTCTGTTTGCGCTTCAATTAAATGTTATATAGAATAATTATTTGAGAAAAATCACACAGACTTGAACTGCTGTTTTGGAGGCGGAACTACCACCCGCATCACTAATTTATAAAGCTAAATCAGAATTATTTTGCACACCTAGTTTGTGTAAATCTACTGCCCAGAATCGCATGTTTTTTTTACAAACGTGTAGAGAAAGGTGTTTTTTTTAAATCTAGCTTGGTTTAAATGTGCAAAAAAATGTCAATGTCAAAATGTCCATCGAGATGCAAAAGTGCTAGCTTTTGGTGCTAGCTTTGGCACTGCTAATATAAGAACCACATGTATTAACACTAGTCTGAGTTTGTGTGTTCTATACGGAAAAACTCAAACAATTGTGTGTGTATGGGAAAAAACAATCAGTACTACAGAACCTAATGGTCGTGTCCTCGTACACCGTTGTGGGTAATTTAGCATTAGCAGTTGAGTCACGTCATCGAATTACCGCTGTGCTGTGGAGTGTGGAAAATGTACGGTGGGCTTAACCAACGCTAGTAAATGATAACATCAGTCTTTCCTCAAGTTTCTGTGAACAAATGTAATTGTTTGGTAAATTGTTTAGGCAAAACTGTGCGATGCTTGTCAGATTAGCACAGCAATACCTTGTATGTTGGCGTGAAGAGCTTAGGGCTAAGGTTATCGAGCATTACCACGTTACCAATCCCCTACTTCACCTCTCCGCCTGCTGTTAAATCTTGATTTGGCATTGAAAATGAATTTGTCTCAACTAGAAGCTGTTGAGTGAAATAAACGAGATTGGAAATGGACATTATGTTTTTTTTTTTTTTTTGTGGAGAACGCACATTTTATTCCATTTGGTCTAGTCCACTATAAGGTAGTAAGGTAGGGGGAGATAACAACTGCAAAGCGTCCTGCCTACCTGTCCTTATCAATGGAAGACAGCTGGTGTGAGCAGATACGCTGGGAATTCATAAAGGTCCCACACTTGGCAAGGTGATTTCTCTCAGCACTGCCTGAAATGAAACCCCCTCCTCCGCTGGATTCTCCTATACAGAGGTGTATTAAAGGGTCTGGAAAGGAAATGGAATTTCAAAATGAAGCTGGCGAGACGCTCCAAGGGAAAAACAATCATGTCTTTGGGGAAAAGTTTTAATTTTGAGAATTATTATTGTCCCTATAGATTTTTTTTAATCGTTGTCTGCTGTGCTAACATTTAGTCAGAATATATTTTAAGTGCTGTCAAACATTTAATTTTCTTTTTCCTACTGAATCGCACTTCCCCAACCAAATTAATCGCAATTAATTGTAAAAAAAAAAAAAAAAGCTTGTAATATTGATATTACGTACTCGTTTACATACTGTGATGTAATTTAGTAGAATTTTTGTACAATTTGCAACATATTTTCTTTGTTTCTTAACAACATATTTGCAATAAACCATCAAGAACAGGCTGGTTTGAGAGACATCTCTTAAAACTCAGGCATGTCAATTAATGATTTTATTTGAATTATTAATGAATTTTTTACTATAAACTTTTGGGTTCATGCCAGCTGTACTGTTTGAGTAACAGGACATCTAAAATCCCAAAATGCTTTGAATGCCATGCAGCCATTGTATTACTATAATTTCCTTTACTTTTACAACACTGCGTAGTAAATTACATTTCTTCTAATTTTCTTTCCCATTAACATTAGAGAATTTGACATAATCAGCAGCTCTTCATGCCTCAGCTAATTGGTTCAACATTGAATGGGTGAACAATTAGGTTGCCAGATCAATTCTTCCTCAGGAAATGCCAAGAATACTTAATCATTTAAACAGCATCAGTTACTCCAGGATGAAATGTGTTGTCGGAACATAAAAAAGAAACCCAAACCAATCAATATTAGCTGACCAGAAAAGGCCGGAAGAGAGACAGACACAGAAAAAGCATCTGATGCATATGCAGAGATTTCGCCGTATTTCCCCGCTTGAAGCCTGAAGACAGACAGCACATTCAGCAAGTGCCGTGAGTGGGGGATGCGATCCCACTGCTGCGAAGTAGAAGCTCCACAGCCATCATCATTAAAACACGACATGCCAAGGGCCCAGAGACCGAAATGTGTCCTTTCTGCAAGCGTGGCGGTTTCAATTGGTTCATTTGTGTCTGAGGGGACCACACCACTAGGAATTACTGACCACAGGATGCTTGGTGATCTCCAGGAAGAACGTTGAGCGTCGTTTGAAAAGAATTCCCATCCACGGCCTTTTCTCCTCAACCTCTCCACTCGCCTGCCATTTAATACATCGTTCTTCATTCATCTTCGTTTGCTAATGAAGCGGAGGCTGGTTTTGTGTAGCATTGGAAAAAAAATCAGGTGTTTGGAGGACGTGAGGAGGATGGGTGGTGGCCAGGAAAGGAAAAGTCGTAGTCAGTTTCTCCACATTCCTTAATTACTTTGGAACGCTGTGCTATCGTATTCAAGAATTAACTTGTATAGCGAGCATTACCTGGTGGATGCAAAAGCGCTATCTTCATTTATCATCCTGTCGCCGGCTATTGAAAACGGAGTGCGTCAATACAAGCACACGACAATATGCATTCATCAACCGGGCTTCCTCAAACTCAGTTGCTTGTAGCAAAGTGCAGCACCAAACCAATACGAGATTGCTTTCATTTAATGGCAAACCAGTAGTTTGGCAGTCGCGGCTCTTCTCCTCCCCCCATTCAACTCAACCCAACGGAATCAATGAGAGCTTGATTCACAAACCGCGAGTGGGATGTGGCCTGCCCTGCGTTTAGCCATGTCATCGACCGCTCTTACGCTGCTGTCCAATATAAGTGATAGACTCAATCAGCATCAGTGCTTGGATTCTGTCAAAGATCGACGGATTTTTTATGCACTAGGGCGTTCTCTGATTCTCCGTTGAGTTGGCCACGCAAGATCAAGCTGACTTGGGCAAATGAAGGTGAAACCTAATGGATGTGATTTACACTTACACAATTTATTCATAGAGCTTGCGGATCCATCGTCATAACCAAATGGTTTGATTGATCTACAAAAACGAGTCCAATCAATTGTGTTTCTTTTAATATCCATTTTTTTTGCCAGTGCCAGGAAAGATTAACTGGAGGTGCCATCCATTACGATTAGCCTGATTCTCAGTGCCACTGATCAATACTTGTATACCATATTTTTCAGACTGTAATGCACTCTTAAAATCCTTAAGACAATAAATACAAAATAAATGAATAAATAAACAATATGTGAAAAATGCTCTAAAATATGCGTTTGGTAATGCACCTTATAGTCCCTATATTACGTTTTTTTTTTTTAAACCATTATTTTTATGATTTAAATCATCCATTATGATTAGCCTGATAAATTCCTATATATTGTACTATTCAGACTGTAATGCACACTTAAAATCCTTAAATAAAATACAAACTAAATAAAAAATAGATTAAATGACTTTGTGCCAGAAAAAAGTGTGTAAATAGACTTGAAAAATAAACATTTGGTAATGCACGATATAGTCCGTATATTGCAGTATTTTTTTTTTATTATTATTTAAACCATTCATTATGATTAGCATGATTCTCGGTGGCAATTATCAATATATATATACTGTATTTTCCTGACTGTAAACCACACTTAAAATCCTTAAGAAAATAAATACAAAACAAAAAAATAAATAAAATGACTTTGCGCCTTTAAATCCAGAAATAAAAGTGTAAAAAACACTCTAAAAAAAGTCTCTCTATATATATTTTTAAGCCTTCAAGCCGTTTTGCGATGTAGAACGAAGCACGGTGCGTACCATAATAGGACTTTCTTTGAATCGAGACCAGTTCAGTGACACAAAACACATCTGTAGATTCACTCCATCGATGCTTCTGTCTTCTATCATCACAGGGTCATTTGTCATTTGTCTGTCCCCGCGCCTGTGATTTCCAATACTGCTTTCCTTTAGGACACACGCCGCCATTCAAAAGTAAGAGAGCAGTGAGCAGCTGCGCCAGTGAGATATAAAACCTGAAAGCAGCGTCTTTTTAAAGAAAGAATTCCCTTATGTCCTTTAAATGGCTTAATTCTGGCACAGTAGATCTGCTGGACCTCTGTAATCTCCTTATCTAAAGGGCAAAAGCCTTCTCCTGTCCATAGGGTAAGACGGAGCCTTTCCAAAAATCAAACCCATTCTGTGTCAGTCCTTTGGTTGAGTGACTTAGCTCGCATTGCAATCATCTTTATCTCTCCCATTGACCTTATTTTGAATACATCTGGTATTTCCATCTCGCTGAGAATTGAAAGAGCCTGACACATGTGAATTCAGGTGGAGGTCTAACCTTGCGTGCCATTATCACAAGTGTGGCATACATTATACATGCTCCGGAGGGATGACAGCATGGCGGATGTGCTGACGTGAACCTTTAAATCTTGTCGGGTGAGATCTGTGGACAGTGTACGGTGACATATTTCCCGAATGAACAAACCGTCCTGCTGTGTTTCCCACCCTGGGGTTTGGATCAAGTCAATAGCAACTTTCATCAATGCCAAACGCTGTTGCAAAGCCGCGCAGAGATCAACCCTGTTAAAAATACATGAGGCCTGGTTAATGTGGTCAGATAGTTTCCGTTGATTTAGGCCAAAAAAAGTGTTTTGAAAAAAGCACAAGATTGATTTTATTGACAAATATATTTGCTAAGGATTTGCACCAGACCCGAAACAAACTGCTATTCATCTGCCAATCAAAGCCAACTGTTAGATCTTGTATTATTTTCTTGAATCGGCAAATCTAAATTTGCACGACTTTGCATGATTTTTTGACTATGGTTCATAAACATGTAACTGTAACTATTAAAACTAACAACCAATCATATAACTTTGTCCTTGGAAGCCATTTTTGATTGAACAATTGGTGGCTATAAAACAAACAAAAAAATACATTTAGCAAGACAGATATGTTTTTATGTATTTTTTTAAAACTCGAACGCGAATCGCTTTTTACTTGGTCCGACTTTTCCACTCATTTGATCCCTTCTTAGTTTTTAAGCAATTTTTCCGCCATTTTTTTCAATGCCATGCGATCTACCCACAATGCCAGCTGATCTCGATCGACGTAATGGCCACCCCTGCACTAGACCTTAGCCCTTGTCTGTTTTTTGTTTCTAATGTCTCTGGTCCCATTAGAAAAGAAGCATAAATCATCCTTTTAAACCTTCAGAAACAATTGACTTCCCGAGCTTTCCCTGCTAACAAGCACATTAGCTGCCATTAGAGTCGAATTCAAAATACTGCCACCTTGTGAAGCTCGGACCTGTTTTTTTTATGAAGCGTGAGATGAAAAGGCCTGACATTTGCATTCACATAAACGCCCAGGAAGTGTTTGTCCTTGTTTCATGCGATTTTCCCCTTATAATTTTCAGATAAAGACCCCGTTTCCAGGACACCTCAAGCAACCTGCCAGGGAACGTTTCTGACTGATGAACTAACACTCCCCAAAAAAATCCCAATAGGAACAATGGAGACTAATTTATGATCTCACTTTTAAAGTATCAGCCGGCCAAAAACGTTCCGTCCGATTTATTCATTCATAATTCAAAGTTCTGAACATGAGCAGCACTGAAGAATCTGTAAGCCATCTTATTCCTAACAGAGTGTTTCGCAGAGGAGCAGGAAGAACAAATACTTTCATTCAGCGGCTTCCAAAATGCAAATTACTCTGGCTCTTAACATCCTTTCTTTTTTTTTTTCCTTTATTGGGGTTCCCATGTCACATTATGGCTTAAGTGGGTCTTGCATGTGGTGCCTCGGCTCTCTGAGAAACATGAGTGTTTTCAGGACAAAAACAAGACTGTTGGTTTCCTGCGGAGACGAGGAATATTGTGAGAATATTTACAGGATTTGTATGCATGTACTTGACACAAGGTTTTTACATTATTAATAATTGTAATTCTTGAAACTAAATCTATCTATCTATCTATCTATCTATCTATCTATCTATCTATCTATCTATCTATCTATCTATCTATCTATCTGTCTGTCTGTCTGTCTGTCTGTCTGTCTGTCTGTCTGTCTGTCTGTCTGTCTGTCTATCTATCATCATCATCATCATCATCATCCATTTATCCATTCATCAATCTAACTATCCATCCATTCATCCATCCATCCATTTCTACCTGCTTTTGTTCCAGTCTATATGTTCATGGATCAAGCCATCCATGTATCCATCAAATCACAATCCTTCCATTTTTTTCATCAATGCATCCATCCATCCATCCATCCATCCATCCATCCATCCATCAATCTATTCATCATCCACCCATCCACTTATCCACCTATCCATTTATCAGTTCACCAATCCAACCATCCATCCATTGATCCATTCATTCCACCATCTCTGCCTGCTTGTGTTTCAGTCTATATGTCCATCCATCCATCCATCCATCCATCCATCCATCCATCCATCCATTCATCAATTAATTTCTATCTGCTTGTGTTCCTATACGTACATTGATCCAGCCAGCCATTTATCCATCCATCCATCTCTCTTCATCTCTCTCTTGCTCTCCATCCATCCATCCATCCATCTATCTATCCATCCATCTGTATTTCCATTTCCATTTCCATCCAGAAACATTTATTATTTTTACATATGACTATTCATTCATCTTTTTAATGAATTAGTGTTTGGCTTGATACCTTGGATAAAGAGTGTGCACCATGACTTCAAACAGAAGTAAAAGTGTTCACAAATAGAAGTAAAAGTGTTCACAAAGCCAAATAAATGCAAAACCCGTCTTCCCAAACTCAAGTGGCTTTAGTCACGTCAGGACGAGGTTCGTATTTGCCCTCCAGGACTTTGGTGAAATCACCTTAACACGTTTCTACATAACACATTTAGCAGATTATAAATGGTTGGAGATCAGATACTGGACTTGCAGACTTCAAAGCGTCTTCTGACACTCCTGTGACCAGCAGTTGCCCTCGAGAGAACCTGAATATATTACTCCAACATTCCCATCAGGCTTCACTGCCTTCTCCATTCATTTAACCTCTATGATCTCCATAATTTACTTCATGTTTCTTGTGAGAATAATTTATGTTTGGATGCTTCATGGTAGCTTTTTTTACATGATTTACAAGACGCAGACATATTAGCTCAGCTGCTAGCTTTGTCACCTCAGAGTAAGAAGGCTGGAATTGGGGTCTTTTAGAGTTTAGATGTTCTGTTTCCAGACTGTGCACAAAGCCAACTGGATTTATGAATAAATGTGTTTGTTTAGTCAGTTATTCAGTCTTTTCTTGCCATTAGCTTTAGCCACAATTTTATTTAAAATGAAAGAACGGTAAAGAGATGAAGGAACGATTGAGCCACACCCAGTATTATATTAGTGTGTGTGTGTGTGTGTGTGTGTGTGTGTGTGTGTGTGTGTGTGTGTGTGCGCGTGTGGAAATCCCACAAAGACACGCGTGTGCTACACAAGGCATTTCCCGTTTTTGTTATTTTTTCTTTCATTTATTCCGCGCGTGCTAAGGGCTTTCTTGTTAGCATATATGAATTTTAATTTGTCAACACGAGACCTAGCCTATTTTTTATTTTATTCTTTTTTTAACATTCAGCTCCACTCGAGAGAATAGACATGCACTTTGAAAGAGATTTGTATTGTTTGAGGAATTTCAGAGCACGTTTAACATGCAAGTGTCTGCATTACATTGTGGTTCCAGCGAGTTTCGAATCAATTCACTGCAGATAATGCGTTTCTATTCTTCAGACCAACGTGTTATTCCTGTCTCGCAATCTCTTTATATATTTATTCTGTAAATTCCTTTGAAGCATCAGAACCTGTGTATTGCTTTTGAATGCTCTTTGTTGAAGCACATTGAGTTCATGGTACCTTCATTATTGGTTCTTTCAGCTTCGTTTTCAGAAATAAAGAGACGTAAAAAAATGAATAACGTATTTTTGCATTCAAAGGAGAAGTAGATTTGAAGCTGCACCTTTCAAGCATCTTCTTTCTTATCTTTTTACACGTATAATTTACATTTTCTCTCTCTCTCTCTCTCTCTCTCTCTATATATATATATATATATATATATATATATATATATATATATATATATATAGTCTGATATACAATTGTCTGATACAATAAATAAAATGTGTATTTTTTTCAATTTTACATTTTTATCAACTTTAAAATATGTTTTATGCCGTGCCATATTAGTAGTGGGTTTGAATTTTTCTTTTTCTTTGTATATCAGCAGCTTTCTTTTGTATGCCTTAAATGTAAATGCCTTAATAAACCATTACTTAATTACCTTAAATTTCCATAAATATTTTAATATTATTTTTTTGTTTGCTTTGTTATGGTAACAATCAAGTGATTTATTTTTTTTCATGTTTTCATCCTCTAAATTCAGATAATACTTGATAAAGTGTCACCATCACGTTGATGTAAACTTCCCCTGAACCCAGATCAGTTTAATGACTGTCATTAAGCATTAATAATTGAATAGGACTATTTTACTCTTTAATTCCGTTTTAATATTTCCCAGTGCCAATTTGACAGGGGAAGCCATTTATTCAAATGTCGGCTTGGCACGTAGGCGTAATCGATGCCATGTTTCTTTCTCTAATCGAGTAAATGTGATTGAGCAAACGCCAACATGCAGTCTCGGGCTTTCATTTCGAATCAGTTCAGCATCCAAGTGTTTTGTTTATCTAGAAGCAGATATGTTGCAAGGACACACTGTCCTCGGGCCTCTAACAAACCCTCTTGAATGCCATTCATTAGTGTCCATTGAGAGAACATGCTAATTGCAACCAAGATAACCTCCCTCAGACTTTAACCCCCTGACCAGCATCCATCCCAATCGCTCCCAGCTTCTTAACGCCGCCCGCATGTTGCTTGAAGATGCTCTATCAGCAGCTGAACATCTGTTTACCCACTGATATTGTTTGAGAGATCTGGTCTGGTTAATAATGAGGAGATGATATGAGTGAAACTCCATATTTGCTGGCACCAAAGCTGCAGCCTGAACAATAACAAAACATGCTGAGTGGATGCCAATGGAAGTGCCACTGTGGGATTACATCTCCATTTTGGCAGGTGATGTCCATGAGTTATGCAGGGAGTTATGGGTAGGTGGGATTTTCTGAAAGATTGCTTTGAAATAGAAATTTAGTCACATATAATATGCAACTTTTAAAAATGAGGCTGCAAGCAGTGATTATGGGGCTCAAGCCTTATTATTATCAGCCAATCAGATCAAGACGAAGGAAGTTCAACGATGTCCTGAGGTAGATATGTTTCTTTTAAGTCATTGTGTACGTGTTTAATGCGTATACACACACCAAATGTTTGGTTTCTTTTTAACTTTTAAACCTTTACTATTTCAACAAATATTTATGTATTATTATAAATAGTATGATTCATTAATCACTTAACTATTTCTTATTATTAATAATTAAATTAACACATATGAATTAACAATCAATAATACTTACAATCACATTATTAATTACCGTTGTATTATTATTAATAATAGTAATTGTTGTTATTAATATTATTGATATTATTATTGTTATTATACGATATTATTTCACAATTAATCAATTCTTTTTTATAAAGGTACCAGACCCGTTAACATTTTGCTAAATTTGGTACATTTTGTAAAATATTTTGTAATATTTTAGTAAAAACAAATAAAACAACAGCATTTATAATTCTGTCATTAAAAAGTAATTTTGTATGGAAAAAAAAAAAAAAACGTGTGCCAGATGTAAACTTCGGATTTATTGTAGACATGAAACCAGCGGATCATGTAGAGCGAGAGCCTTGTTAAAAATCTATAAAGCGTTGGATGTTTCCCATTGGTTTTTTTTTGTTTTTTTTTATTGAGATTTGCTCTATGTGAGTGCAGGGACACCAGCGCACCACAACAAACTCCCACCCATGCAACGTGAAACACAAAGCTAAACTCTTCGCTCTCCAGACACGGCCTTTGATAGGAGTTTGACAAAGACGCCTCTGTAAAAGCTCTTTTCACCGGCTCTTTATAGCTGTGTCTCTGCTTTCAAGCCACCCGACAGATAACTCTCAGAGTTCCTGAGTGAAACAGGCACAGGAGAAAAAGCTTTTTACATATGTTAAGATTCCAGATTATTTTACGTTATTTAAAATCGCTGAAAGTAGAAGACTTGAGATGTTAAGATGAAACACACTGTCTTAAGCTGCCATGGGTCATTCCCTCGACTGAATTATTTCGTTTTTTTCGGCTGGAACGGCATGTGGATCTATAAAAGAGATGTTACTTAAACCTCTGAAATGGCTTAAGTGGACAATTACGAAGTTATATGTCCACGTCCCACAGCGGCTATAAGGAAACCTGCACTTTCTGCCCAGGGGCTTCACAAAAACCAGATGTTCCCCGCAGGTGCTGGTGTATGTTCACACACCACCTCTTCACATCCATCTGCTGTGTGAAACATAGAAGGCTTGGTTACCAAAAGCCTGTGAAACACCTGAAACATAATATATAATTTTCCTTCTTTTATTTCTCTGCTGTATGGCACAGATTAAAGGGGGAAAATACCTCAGATTTACTACTTGCCATAAAACAGCATGTTAAGTAAGAAAAGAGTCTGTGTGTCTGTCTGTTTGTCTGATCTATCCATCCATCGCCCTATCATCCATCCATCCATCAGTTCGTTCATCTTTCCATCTATCATTTATCATCTATCCATCCATCCATCCATCCATCAATCAATCCATCCATCGACCTATCATCCATCCATCCATCAGTTCATTCATCTTTCCATCTATCATTTATCATCTATCCATCCATCCATCCATCCATCCATCCATCCATCCATCAATCAATCCGTTCATCATTCCATCTATCATTTATCATCTATCCATCCATCCACCTATTTGTTTATCCATCCATCCTCCATCCATCCATCCATCTATCTATCTATTTATCTGTCCATCAATCCATCCGTTTATCCATTCATCCATCCGTCCATTTATCCATCCGTCCAACCTCTATCTATCTATCTATCTATCTATCTATCTATCTATCTATCTATCTATCTATCTATCTATCTATCTATCCATCCATCCATCCATCCATCCGTCCACTTAACTGTCCGTCCGTCCATCTGTCTATTATCCATCCATCCATCCATCCACTTAACTGTCCGTCCGTCCATCTGTCTATTATCCATCCATCCATCCATCCATCCATCCATCCATCCACTTAACTGTCCGTCCGTCCATCTGTCTATTATCCATCCATCCATCCGTCCATCCATCCATCCATCTTTCTCTCTCTCTTATTCTCTTTCTCTCTCTATCTCTCTCTCTCTCTCTCTCTTTCTTACTCTCTTTCCCTCTCTCACTGTCTTTTTTTATCCATCCATTTAACATTTTGGTTGTTTTCTTTTCAATAGTCAAACTGTAATTTACCTCTCAGTTATTTGGTAATTAAGCAAAGTTGAGTCAGTTAAAGAGGCACTTTGTGAAGAGTGTGCTAATAGTTTCCTTAGCATTGCCTCCGTGATTAGCGCTGTGCCCTCCACGCTCAGTGTCGAGTTCGCCAAAGATTGATTTGTTTCTAAGGATGTCAGTGGAGACATTAGCATAGTAATGCGGTTTTTCCGGTACGTATTAAAGATGTCTGCCAGTGTGTTTGTAATTGCTTCATTTACTAATTAGCTTTGAGGAAGAACACAAAAAAATGATCCTTGCTGAGAAATTGTGACTTCATCTTTCTCACAATTGATTACACCTCAGGCTACATACTGTAGTTGTTTTTTTCTTTTCTTGCAGCCTCGGGGGGTTGATTTCTCATGATTTTGAAACCTTTATTAAATCTATTTAAAACATTTTAAAAAATCTATTATTGTCTTATATTGACAGCTGTGTCTAATATGTAATATCTATGTATTATACCACACACACACACACACACACACACACACACACACACACAAATATACAGTGGTGCCCCAATTAACGAATGTCCTAGAGTAGCGAAGTCTGTCCCCGCAAAAATGTCGTCCCAAGTTTTGAAATATTTTTGCTATACAAAAGGAGCGCGTCAGTTTTTTTAACGCTAGCATGCATTGAGATGAGGCGTGTCTAATACAGTTGTTTAATCTTTTTTGCATGTCAAATAAACAAAAAACAGCAAAAACACTAGATTGTTTCAGAGATCTGACTTCCAAAATATAGAACAAACTTGTATTCTCACAAAATGGCGGTTTTTTTTTCCCTCACCTGTAGAGCCGCCATCTTGAAATGACATAGTGCACTGCAAATGCCTGAGATTTCCGTATTATTCGTAATAATTTCTGTGAAATTTGGGAAATCTCAGGGAAATATTACTGAAATCTTTTATGAAGTCTTGGCACAAATTAGATGTATAAGATTACTAATACAATATTAGATGTAAACTGCAGCTCCGCTAACAAACTTTCGCCGAACAAAACGGCTCTCGGAATGGATTATTTTGCAACTCCGGGTACCTCCTTATATATTTTTTTGTCTTTTTTCTCTATATTTGGCTTTTTTCTGGTTCTGGCCACATTTGGAGTCCGTGTGCCTTCTCTCTAACTTTTCGGCTTCATGCTCAGAAGCGTGCACTTTCCAGAGCCATACACGGTTGTGACCTGCATGTCAATTCAACCCCTTGATTTCCCTCTTAGTGTGGAGACCTCCACCTCATCAGCGGAAGCTTACTCGAGCGAAGCTGATCCCTGATACATCATCCACCGCAGGATTAAAGCTGTAATACAACATGGCCTTCCGTTCCCCACCGCAACCTCTGCGGAGAGACCACTGCTTGCTCTCTCCTTAAAAGGCATTAGATGGATGCTTTTGACTTATCACGGGCCTACTAACTGTTTTCTATCTTATTAAGGGAAGAGAGAGGGACGGATTGATATGGAGGCCTGCCAGGAACATGCATCTTGGTGGGGAATCTGATTTAATAGGAACTGCAGGGGTCTGTAGAAATGGTGTGGATTCCACCTAGAGAGGCTTGTGATTGAATTTTTACGTGAAGATTGGGATGATAATGGTCAGTTAGGACTTTGGCTGAAGAATCATGCCTTTAAACTATTAGTGGGCTTCTTACGGAGATGAAGAAGAAGCTGGAAACTTGCCTTCAGAAAGTTGCAGTGCACGCTGGTTCGTTTCGACGGAACTCGTCGGTTGTTTTAATGAATTTGTCTTCACGGCTTTGTGTTTGCCTTGCACTCAGACGGCTTGTGTACACACTCGAGCACTTCAAGACGGCAGACACTCTTTATTGTCGAGAATGACCCTGGGGGAAATAGTTTATTGATTTCTGGGGTAACGTGATTAAAATGGGTTTCTGGAAGACCCCGACTTGTCAAAGAGATGAGAGACAGGCGACTCAAAGGAGCCACGTTTTCACTAGGGCGCCGCTGATTCGTTTAGCCTTTTCAAACGAAGCCCATGTCTACTTTGAAGTGCCATCAACTTTTAGCCAGAACCGTTTTACTCGAATCCGAAAAATCTCCCAGAGCCTGAATTCAAGATCATTTTGATTTCTGGATATATTGGATTGACATATGTTAGCGCAAGCTCTTTGCTGAAGCGGCTAATCAGGATGAATGATCACATGTTTGTTGATGGCAGTGATTTCGGAGATTGCCATCTGTGAATGAAGCGGCCAGGGAAGCATTGGAGCTAACTAGACTGCTCTCGCTTAGGTTGAGTTATGCTAACCATATGGCACGCTAAGCCTCACCCAGCACTTTAACTCACTTAGCTTGGCTAATTCCATTTTAAAGACTAGAATGCTGGTATCTGACTTCCTCCACAGCTGTGTTGAACATTCTACTGCGTTCATCTTTAAATTGTATAATTGATGCCGAATGTGTTTGCGCCTACAGTAAATCGCATCCACGTACAAAACGGCACTTGAAGTTGAATCTGGAAACAATTTAGCTGCTATTAACGTGTCGAGCCTAATGGAGAAGTGCAAATAAACCCAAGCCATGAAGACAGTGGATAATTTATTGGTGTTAGAGTTTACGGAGCGTTACACGTCAGATAAATGATAATTATAGCATGTCTGATAAAGTTTGGACGAAGACGCAATGTGGTGCACCGGCAAACTTCCAGGGCTACGGGCCAAAATTGCCAGGTAAATAAATTGCTTCAGTAAATTGACCTTACTTTTCATGAATAATCTGCACTTTTTCAGCCTTGTTTGTCTGAAAGACCACATAACTAGTATAATAATATGGAAATGATGTACAATATAGAAATATCTAGATAAAAAAAACACAACAATAAAAAAATAATAATACAATAATGTATATATACGTTTACAGTATATGTACAGTATATATATATATATATATAAAATTATATATATACGTATATATATATGTATATATGTGTAAAATTGTAACATAACTATTTAAAAATATAATTAATGATAAAGTAATATACTATTTTTGAAAACAGTAAATAATATCTTGCAACACAACAAACTGCATTGTAGAAGAAACAAAATGAATATTTGACACCATTTTTGTCAAATTATGTCTATGAAATTCTTATGTTCCATTTGTTCACTCTTAATTTTATTGATCATGACAATTATTTACATAAAATAATCCACAAGCATTGTACATTGGGCGTTATTTGTCTGAAAATGTCACATTATGTAACTAGTAGAATAATTACAGGATAGAAATGTCTAGATAAAAAACACATTATAATGATAAACTAATATCCTGCAACACAAACAGCGTTGTAGAAGAAACAAAAAGCATATTTGACACAATTTTAGTCAAATTTTATCTATGAGATTGTCAAGTTCATTGTGTTCACTCTTCAAAAAAAAAAAAACTATCTACAAAACAGCTATGTTTACATAAAATAATCCACAAGCACATTAAACATACATATCCTGTTTGTCTAGATTATGAAAGCAACACATTTGGTCGTTCCGCCGGCCTGGAAAGAGTTCAGTTCTGTAATCAGCCCACGGTGGATTAGCGTTGAGTCAGTGGGGGAGCGTCCTTATTCGGTCTGGTGAACTGGGTTTGTCCTGCTCCTGACCGGGCACATGCTATACGCTCTTTATGAGCCGGGTCTATATCACCAGCTCTGAGACTGTGGATGCTGGTGCATACATCATCCTGACACGCCGCAGGGCCGTGATCGGAGCCCAGGTGAGGCTGTCAGCATTGGCTGAAGGTTACTCGGGGTCGTTTCCTATAGAGCCGCACCTGTGCTCCTTCTTCCTGCCCTTCACTGGTTGGTGTTTCTGCAGCTTGTGCAGATTTCACCAGTCTTTGCGACTTAGTGCCATCTTTATTAAGAGTCTTGGCTTTTAATCTTGTGATTATTCCGTCCATTCATCCATCCACCCACACATTCATTCATTTCTCTGTTTATCTTGTTTTTATTTATGTTCTTATATCTATCTATCTATCTATCTATCTATCTATCTATCTATCTATCTATCTATCTATCTATCAATCTATCCATCCATCCATCCATCCATCCATCCATCCATCCATCCATCCATCCATCCATCCTTCAATCTATCTATCTATCTATCTATCTATCTATCTATCTATCTATCTATCTATCTATCTATCTATCTATCTATCTATCTATCTATCTATCTATCTATCTATCTATCTATCTATCTATCTATCTATCTATCTATCTATCTATTCATTCAGCCATCCAGCCATTCATCCACTCACCCAAACACTCACACATCCATCCATCATCCATCCATCCATCCATCCATCCATCTATCCATCTATCTATCTATCTATTTATCTATCTGTCTGTTTGTCTGTCTGTCTGTCTATCTATCTATCTGTCTGTCTGTCTGTCTGTCTGTCTCTCTGTCTATCTATCTATCTATCTATCCGTCTGTCTGTCTGTCTGTCTGTCTGTCTGTCTATCTATCTATCTATCTATCTATCCATCAACCCATTCATCCATCCACTCACCCAAACACTCACCCATCCATCCATGCATCCAGCCATCCATCACTCTTGTTTTCTCTTATTTTCTCGTTCCTTCTCTCTACAGTGAACCCTCGCTACTTCGCGGTTCGACCATCACGGATTCACGACTTTACAGACTTTTTTCATTACATATGTATATATTATAAAAGAAATACATTGCGGAAATTTCGAAATTATCCGCAATATATGAAGACCCTGAATATTTAGTTAATTCCATTAATAACTAGCAACATCTGCTCTTACTGATGGTTCATGGCATTACATATGACATTTAATTCAGTGCAACACGAAAAGAGAATGTTCCAATGCTGATAGATGACAAATCAGCTCCCAAGTTTTGTAATCTAGCCTGTGATTGGTGTTTTGACTGCTTCTCCGATTTTTTTGAAAGTCTGAATACATGTTAAAAAAATACTAAAATATGGTGTCCCTACTTTGCGGATTTCCAGCTGACACGGCCGGGTTTGGAACCTATCTAGCGATAAACGAGGGTTCGCTGTCTGTCTATTTATCTATCCATCGCATTTTCTCTCTTTTTCTTGTTCTCTCTCTCTTACTCTGTCTGTCTGTACATAGATCTATCTACACATCTATCGAATTCATACATTTAGATTATTCCTTTGTAAACAAGACAAAACAAGCAACACGAAGGGGCGTACTACACGATTATTGACAGACTGAGCCCGACCAAATCCCCCAAAGTAGAACGCAAAAGAGTTGCTCACGATTGAACAGTGAATGAAATTCAGAAGCGCGTGAAAGAAAAGAAAGAAAGAGACGAAAGATTCAGTGCAATCCCCTAGGAAGGGCCCAAAACAATGCCAGGTTTGTTCAGGCTGGTTGCGTGAAGTCTGAGCTTGGTGGAACTGGCAGTTTGCCCTCTCGCTCGCTCTGTTCACTCACGCCAGTCACTCTATTCTAACCCCGTTGCTTTCAGGAAGAGGCATTTCTATGAAGTTCATCAGGCTTCTTTCTGTTTATCTGACCATAATGGCGGCTTCACCCTCTGAGCACTTAAAAAGAACATGGAAGGGCCAGTGACGCTTTGAGTGTTCTCTCTGTCTGGCAATCTGGTCACACTGACAAACAACCCTTCTTTACTGGCAAAATCTGCTTCTGTCCTTTCTACTACCAGTAAACGGAGTATTTAGGAGGTCTTGTTCACAATACTGCCCAAGATCAGATGAATGGCCTCTTAGTAGAGAAGCTTAGCATCGATAATAGCTGCTAGAATAGTTGGCCATGCCTCATGTTCTTATCTTTTGAAATTAATGCAAGTTAATGATTGATAATTGGGTGGCTTAGTGGGGACGTGGGTTGATGACTAGTCCGAGCCTTTCTGTTATAGATAGATGGGTGGATGGATGAATGATAGATGGATGGATTGATGGATAGACAGACAGAGGGATGGATGGATGAATGGATGGATAGATATATAGATGGATAGACAGACAGACAGACAGATAAATAGATGGATAGATAGATAGATAGATAGATAGATAGATAGATAGATAGATAGATAGATAGATAGATAGATAGATAGATAGATAGATAGATAGATAGATAGATAGAAAGATAGATAAATAGATAGATAGATGTGTCATAGATGTGAGTGAGAGTGTGAATGTGTGTCTGTGTCCTCATCTGTGATTGGTTGGCCTCCAAACCGGGGCGTGTGACCCGGTCTGTGATTAGTAAGACACCAATTTTTCTCTGAATCTTCCCTTCAAGCCAAGAGATGCTGACTCAAACTCCACGTGACCCAGAAACAGAAGAATCAAGTTCAAGTTTATTTATATATCGGTTTTCTTAGTTCGAAGACAACGCACAGTCGCTATGAGATGGTTTATGAGATGAATGAATGAATGAATGAATAATAACAGAACAATGTAAGTGAGGTTGTTTTTTCAAACACAAAGATGTTTTTTCCACCATTTTAGATCACAAAACTACAAAAAAGGTTTCTTCATTTTTAAGTCAGTTAATGGTTTATCACAAACATAATTTATTGTGTGTTAAGGTTCCTTTCAAGCATTATCATTACATTATTATTGTTAATCAAAAGGACTTACATCGACATTGAAACATCCTTCACGGTTCACTGGAAACCAAACCCATAACTCTTGATGTTGCAAACGCCACGAGACACGAACGAAGCCATTACTTCCTGCCATAATCAAATGGCTCAAATAATAAGTTCAAGTTTTTCAAGGTTGAATTCGTGTATGAAAGTCTCAAAGCATTTGAATGAAGAAAAAAAAACAGAACAATGATTATAATTGAGCAACTACTATGAAAATATATTTTGAGCATTGGGCAAGCAAAACAACAACAATGTCTAGGAAAGCAAAACTGAGAGGAAAAAAAGCCTGTACGTTTATATTCTTCCTTGTAATTGTTGACAAATCACGTGATCCCACCTCAACTGGAAAGCACTTGACACACCCCGTCTAGAGCGTCATTTTGCATAGGAACCAAAAGCTAATTATACCTTTACTTCATAGCCACTCTTCCATCTGACACGCTGGAAGCACCTTCATCAGCATAATTGAAGCAAACATGTCAACGCTTTCCCAATTTCCACCTCCCGTCCACGCCCAGTTTCCCTTCATGCATCACTCAGAATCCGTGATGTGGGACTGCGGTGGGTTTTGGTTGAGTTGTGGCCATGTTCTGCATGGTGCTTTTTGCTCTGTGGGCAAACAATGTTCTCTCCTGGGGTCCGATCCCATTAGTGTGGGGCAGATGAACTGTTGCTGTCCACTGTCAGATGCTTTTCAAATGGGATGAAGTTAAAGGATTTCAGCCTGTTGGTCAGCTGTTGTGTGGTTGGTGTTATTATGGTTGTTGTTGTTGTTGTTGTTGTTGTTGTTGTTGTCGTTGTTGATGATGATAAATATAACAACATGTTTTAAAAATAGTGAAAAGCAAAAGAAGCAAAGAGAAGAAAATTGTGAGAAGAAAAGAGCGGAGTAAAGGAAAAAGTAGAATATGAAGACAAAGAGAAATGGATTATGAAGAGAATTAAGAAGAAGGAGAAAATAAAGGTAATAAGAACAAAATAAAGTGAGAAAATTAAATAAAATAAGAAGTTGAAGATGATGAAGGGATAGAAAAGTAACATTAAGAGAATGAAGAAGGAGAAAAAAAACGAATAGGCACAAGAAATCAAGCACATTTTAATAAACATCAATGTTAAGAACATTCAAACTTTAATAAAAAATTCAATTAGTTTATTCTTTTTTTGCAACATTTTAGATGTATTCATGTTGTGATTTACCAGAGTTTTATTCATTCACTCTGAAAAAGAATGTAAAAAATATAAATGGCGCTTCCCATACAGTACTTCCTTTTTGACAAATCGACTCTATTTTTATTCATTATTTGAATTGAAGGAGCTCGAAAGTGACTATAATGGCAATTTGAACCCAAACAAAGTCTTTGACATATGCCGCAAAACATATACGAGACCCCCAGTATCACTTTCAGTCCACCACTCTGTTTTCCACGTGAAAGGCTCTCAGATCTGGTTTTGTGGGAGTGATTGTCACTCGTTTAATGAGCTTCTTTGCCAAGCGAAAGGCTTTGGCAGCATATGTCTCCACAGCTTCTCTCACACGGCAGGCTGGTGGTGGGTCGCTCGCTCTCTCTCTCTCTCTCTCTCTCTCTCTCTCTCTCTCTCTCTCTCGCCCGTCTGCTGTAGTCTAGTCGCTTCTCTGGATTTCCTCAGCACTCTCTGTTTTTCATGCCTGTGGGATTACTCGGTGCAGAAGAGGGGAAGAAAAAGCTTATTCTTTCCTTTGAAAGTGTCTAGAAGAATGAAGGAAATTCCTGTGAGTATTTAAGCTTCTTTTTTGATGGGTTTGTCTGAAGTTGATACAAAGCCGGACCAGCGGAGGGATTTAATACTGTAAGTGTAGTATTGTCAACTTGACCCCCGGACGTGTGTGTGGCAGGAGGAAAGGGTGATGCTTTGTGCGATAACCAACATGATTATCTTTAATGAACCATGACTGAGGATGCTTGTATTTTTCCTCATCTTCTATACTTTTGTTATTGTTTTCTTTTTCCTTAGCATGCTTGAAACTCTGTGACGTTCTATTAATGTCATCAACAGAAACCTCAGGGCTTTTTAAAGAGAAAAATGCTTCACATTTCTCAAATTGTTTAGATGTGTAAACAAAGTAAAACATTATCTCATGTGACTAATGCACACTTCATTTAAGTCGACATCTCTACTATATTACATTTCCTGTACTGTTTATATGTATATGCTTCTTCTAGATAAGTAAACTCATTATGAATGAAACATAAGCGCATTGCAGAATTACATCCGAACCACAAAAAGAACAAGTTTTTCTACATTACCACCACATGTGGAGTTGTGCGGAAATGTCAAATAGATTCTTTCAAACAAGATAACCCAGATGTAAAGGAACTAGTCATGACAAGTTACAAGTCACTTGACACGACACAGAAGCCAAAGGCTGCAGGTGCGCCATATTTACTTTAGCACAAACAATAGATATATTTATCCGCCTCTGGAAACTAAAAATGTCCAACATGACGGGGGGAAAAAAAAGTAAATTAGCTATGGTTTTGCCAGGGGCAGGAGATAATCTTGGACACAAGTTCCATTTATCTTGTCTGGCCACAGCCAAGTTGATTCCTGGTGGATTGCCAGCATCCGTCAGATCTGAATGAACGTAGCCAGTTCACACAAAATAGCCGTCCTGTCCCCCTGGCGTGACGCTTTCCAGCCGTCTCCACTACAGGCCACTCAACATGGATCACAGCCTAATATGATCACTATCCAGGGCATGCAGAGATCCTCTTCTCCCGAGGACTTCAGAGATAGAGGGTCATGGGAACACAAAAGGCGCTAAAAGGCGAGACACCAATGGAAATGTCTCCTCCTATAGATGTTCACAGCTCCTCGCACGTTCTTGGTCTGGAACACACTGTACGGGGAGGTTTTGTCACTGGCTCTCGCTCCTCCATCCCCCTTCTTGCAGCTTGACAGCACATCTGTGATTGCAGTTCTTTTGAACAATCTCTTTCATTCTTCACAGCCGTCTTCTCTGACCTTACCGTGCTGGCAATTTGTTCCATCCCGGATTGTCTGCCTACTGTTGAGCCCGACAACACATTTTGGGAACGTTGCGTTCTATTTTGGTCTACGGTTTCCAGCCATTTGTTGCGACATATTGGGTAAAATGGTCATATAAGAACTGGTAGTAACGTAGGGACATTTTCATTAGTACAGTAGCTCATTCTGGAAAGATGGTTTTTGGACTCAAACACTAACCAATACTAACCTGTTTGGACCAAAACCCAACTGTCATGGGTTTGTTTGGGTCAATAGTTCAGAAGAGTTTCAGAATTGTGTTTCATCTTCACACTTTTCACGTTTACGAAGCAAGAATTTTTACATTTAAGTAAAGTTTACGTTTTTGCTTTTTCTCTGACACTCGAAAACGCCCAAAGCAAACAAAAATCTGTCTATCTATCTATCTATCTATCTATCTATCTATCTATCTATCTATCTATCTATCTATCTATCTATCTATCTACGTATCTATATCTATCTATCTATCTATCTATCTATCTATCTATCTATCTATCTATCTATCTATCTATCTATCTATCTATCTATCTATCTATCTATCTATCTATCTATCTATCTTTATATCTATCCATCCATCCATCCATCCATCCATCCACCAATTCATCCATCCACTTATTGCTCTTCTCTACTCTTATTTTCCCGTTCTTTCTCTCTATATCTGTCTATACATCTATCCATCGCTTTTTTTTATCTGTCTATCCACCTATCCATCGCTCTCTCTTTTTTTTGTTTGTTCTCTCTCTCTCTCTCTACTGTATAGTTCTGTCTGTCCGTCCATAGATCTATCTATCAATTTAAGATTATTCCATTGTAAACGAGACAAAACAAACAATACAAAATGTTTTTTATGTACTGCAAAGCCATTTTTTAAATGGCAGGGTGGTTGTATTGAAGGAACCTTGTATGAAGCAATAATTTCTCATTTTTGTATCCACAAAAATGTTTTTTGCCTAATGGAAGAGATTTCTTGGACCACTTTTATTGGGTTTTTCTGGAGTGGCAACTGAAGAAAAAGTCAATCTGTGTGTTTCTGGTTTGCTTGTAAAGCCCAGGAACGTAAAGGAGTGAAGGCGATGAAGCCATGACTTATTTACAGCGGTTCACTTTTGCACTTGAGACTTGTTGGTAGTGTTTTGTAGTTCATATGGGGTTCGGAACATGTGCGTGGGTGAGTAATGATGTGCTGTGCATCTGTTTTTAACTCAATGCCTTTATTGATACCACGTGAATGTTTTATTAAAAGAATGCAGACATTTACTGTCATTTGGCACTAGAAGTTTTGATGGATTAATGGAGAGTGGAGTTTAATGTCACAACATCAACATGCTTTTCAGAAATATGATTGCCGTTATGATTATTTTGTTCCCGTCTAGTTGTTCGTTTTCTTAACCGCTCTTTCATTTCTGAGTCATGGGGAGTTTTAGCCAATCACAGCAACTCTGAGATCATGTTGGTATTAAATGGAAACAGACATACGTATTTTGAAATAGTCTTGTTATTTTTTTTTTCGCAATTGCAGTGAAATGAGTAAAGCTCACAAACATATTTAAACAATTTAGCTCATGGATGCCCAACTTACGGCCCGTGGGCCATATTCAGCTCATGATTATGTTAAATGTGGTTGACACATTTAGTTGTATAGTCATACTCATTTAGAGATTTTGATCCATTTGGAAGAATTTCTGACTGTCACCAGTGAACTTTTTAAATTTGCTAAAAGAAAGAGTGACATTTTTAATTATGAGCAAACTTTTTCTGCGATAAAGAGCAAAATCTTGGCACGTCGTTGCTTTAATGACCATCATCTTCATTCTGCTTCGAGAATCAAAGGGTCAAATCTTGACACACAGTTTCCCAAATGGGTTTCTGAAAAGCAACTACAGACCTCACACTATTAAAATAATCATTGGCTGATGAATGGGATAGTTAATAATTTTTTTATTTTATTTTATTTTATTTTAAATATCCATATTTAAATTTCTTACACGTTGTGACTGGGGGAATTCACAGCAAGGTCAAGTTTGGCTCTAATATAAAAGGTTGAGAACCACTAATTTAATTCAGTGACTGCATTACTATATATTACACCCAACTAATAATAAATCATAAATCATCTCCCGTTCTGTTGCTCACCTGGTGTGTATTTTTTTCTTAAAGGAGCATTTATGAGGGGAAGTGGGACTTTTCCTCCAGGGAACCTATAAAACCAAGAAAAGCATGTAACAGGTTGATGATCAGGAACGTCTGGGCACTTTTAAAATAAATTGCACTGTTGGTCAGGGACGCGTTAATCTCTGTCAGAGCAATTCAGCGAGGTCACAAGGTCGTCCCTGCAATAGGGACTGAAGGTCAAGAGTGGCTCTGTTCATTGATTAGAGCTCTCTCGCTCTCATTCTCCTTCTCTTTTCCTCATCTTTTTTCACACTTCATGCTTCACAAACCATCTGCACGTCTCAGCCGATGCCATCGCGCGTCATTCAATGCTCTGCTCATCCTCTCTTCCACTCCATCAAAAAACAATCTTTCCACTTCTCCTCTCAGCAAGTTCGCCATCCCCTCCTACTCCATCCTTATCACCATCCATCTACGTTCAGCTTCCTCACATCCTTTTCTCGTGCTTTGTCAAGACCTTCGATGACGTCCATGACTGTCCCACTATTTTCAACCATTATTTGTCCTTTCTAAATGCTGCTTTACCTCTACAAAGTCAGTCCTGCTCTTCTCTTTTTCTCAGCGCTCTACATCACCCATCCCATCATTTTCGCATTTATGTCGCTGTATTAATAACGGAGAAACAACCATTCGGTCTTTGCAGCACAACATATAAAATAATCTGGTTGAATTGAGACAGTTATAGTTTAAAATGATAAGCAGTCCGGATGGAGGATTGTGTGGAACAATGGAAAGTGTCTGTTGTGACAGAACAACTTTTTATGTCAAATTAAATTGGTTGAATTTATGTGTGAAGTGTCAGTTGCATGTGCAAATTTGGGGACTTTTTTTATTTGAAGGCGATTTGTGGCTAATTCTTCTCATTCTTGCCTCCCTTTTTCTCCCAATAAGCGTTTTTTTTGTCCCATTAAAGCAGCACAAATTTGCTTTGTGAAAGTGGATTTTGTTTTTGGACGGTAGGATTTGAAATTGACATTGAACAAGGTGCAAAAACGTTGGTCTCTTTGCAGTGTTTATCAGACAGAATATTAAAACTATATTGTAGTTGTATAGTAGTGAATATTTATATGGAATTGTTAGGAAGTGGTTACTGGCACAAAAAATAACAAAAATATGTGTTGCTACTTTTTATTTTCTTGCAAGTTATTAAGACTTGCAAGAACTTCAAGTTTTAAAGTCAGTAATGCTGGAGTCAGTATATATACCGTATATCTCAGAAATGTGAGTAATACTATAAGAATTGCAAGTTATTAAGTACAGTATACATAGTCATGCCGTGAATAAATGTGAATGTTTTTGGGTTTTTTAATCTCATGGATAATTGCAATACCCGTATGATTGATTTAATGTGCGTGCATCTAATTAGTAAGCAAATTAAGAAATATGTGATAATTTCTCTGTAAATCTAGTAATCTCAAAAAATGCGTTTCCTATGCGGAAGAGATTAAATCAGATTTGAGGTTTTTATCCATGGGTTCGAGAGAAATGCGTAGTCGTCAAGACTATTTATCCCGGGAAATATATTAATCAAGTGTGACAAGACAAGGATGAAACTAATCCCATTAGTAGCCTGCACAGTAGACACACACACACACACACACACACACACACACACACACATAATAAGTTCTTCTACTAAAAGGCACTTAAAAGCAAAGCGTGTGCTGATTCGCAGATCCATCTGTGTATCGGCATTGAGATAGAATTTAAATGTTCTAAGGAGATTTATTTACTTCATTCAAAGTTTTATATAAATGTCTCATTTTACAAACTTCTCAGAAACAGTTACGTATGCAGTTACGTATAAACCTGTTTTTGTTTCTGTGGAGTAAAATTACATTTCATTTTTATTTTCCTAAATAATTAAAATTAATTAAAACTGCTTCTGATTCTGAAGGCCTAGACAGATTGGGTGGACATTTTATTTATTTATTTATTTGTTCTATTTATTCAAACATGTATGCATAACAAATCATAACAACATAAAACCACAACAGAATAATAATAGACATATAAATATAGCAGTCCAAAACCTCAGCAGCACTGCCAAGAAAAGTAAGAGAATATACAGCAGATTAGAGAGTAAATTACAGCCTCTAATAAATAATTTATTGAAGAAATTATACCCCTTTCATGATTGCAAATATAGACCAGCTCATGGCCAGAGAAGATGTGGCTGACAATATGACCAGTACAATATGGAGCGTACGTATTTATAAAGCTGTCTAAATTTTTTTTTTTTTTTTTATTTGATTTGAAGATTATCTTTAAGAAATTTTTAAAGAAATGTATGACAATAGTTTCTCAGGTATTTTTTTATTATTATTATTATTTTAAGCCTAGTGACCAATTCCAGTGAGGAACAGCAGCCTACTGAACTTTACACATCTAGTAAAGTATGAGCGCCCATTCCAATCCAATGAAAAGTGGTAGTGAGATTTAATCTGTCTGAGTAGATTTAAAGCTAAATTGCATTAGCATCAGATGCGACGCTACAGATATGTCACACTGCTTTCTCTCTCCTGGATTGGTTCAGCCAACTGAAAGTCCCACCCTGAGCTCGCATTAGCCAGAACAATGGAAAAAAAAGTCCAGGCAACATTGTGTTGTGGATCGCAGTGGTAAACATATGCCACCGAAAACACACACAAAAGTGTCTGATAACAAATAATCCAATTAGCATTTTACCTATTGATTCTAATCTGTCGGCTAATGCTAGTCACCATCTGTGGAGGATCTCGGGGCAAGCTGAGATGTTTAGGGGCGCGGAAAAAAAAACCCCCATCCAGGCCGTAGCTACAAGCTGTTCATGCCAATAATCCGATGTAGAAACCGTTCCACAGTGACACCCCAGAGGTCACCACAAAGGTCACCATAACCCGCACTAAATCACCGAAGCTCCATGAGAGTCAAAGCCATTATAAAGAAAAGAGTTCAAACTCATCGGAAAACGAGCCAAAAAAAAGCCCCCACTGAGGAATGAAAGAAATCGACTCGTTCACGCAGTGGTCAATTATTGAATGACTTCCCAGCTTACTGGTGTTTGACCTGTGTGCTTCCTATTGAGTTTGTTAAGCAGTGGAGAAGATTAAGAGGGGGGTCTGACGGAACAGCGTTACCACTGAAACAGTCAGGAGGCAGTGCTCATTTCGACCAAATATTTTCGTCATTGTCTTCGTCAACGACACATTTTCCCAGACGAAAAGGAAACAAAAACTATAAAAAAAAAAAAAACTCCCGCTCCGAGACGAAAATTTATGGACACTTTCGTCAACTAATACAAACTAAACAAAAATGCATTTTGTGACGACGTCCAATCGTAATCTGAGCTTGTGAAGAAAGGCGGGTGCAAAAGAAAAAAGAACCAATCAAGACAAAGTCTTTTAGCGGGGCACGAAAAGCGTGGTGAGCTGGCTAGAATAGAAACTATTGTTTCATCAAAAATGTCTACTTGCGGTCAGATATATGGATTCATTTTACATTCAACGCGACCCTATTTTTCTTTTCATTTTTATTATGAGAGTACATTTCTTTGAATTGAAAGAAAAGTTATTATAAGAACAAGTTCAAGATGCAAAACAGTAAGATCTTTGTATATAGTTTTATGTTCGTAGTTAACTACGTGTTCCGATTTCTCAGACATAGCAACTTTAGTAAACATTTATAATAAATAGCATCTATATTTTTTTTGACTAAATATATATCGTAGTGTAGTTGACTAAAAAAGTTGTGGTGTTTGGTCGCCTAAAGTTAGACTAAAACAAAGAAACAAAAAATAGACGACTACTTTGAAACTAAAACAAAACTAAGTTTTAGTCAAAAGACTGACTAAAACTAATTTAGAAAAATCTTTGTCAAAATTAACACAGGCGGGAGAGTTCCAATGGAAAGGCATTGATGTGTGTCGTTCTCTCATCACTGGCCCTAAAAACCCAACCGGAGAGAATACACTTCCTGCACCAGTTCCTGTGCTTGACCTTAATTAGAAAAGTTAAAATAGAAATGATTCGCGAGCGGGAAATGACAGAGTTGTGTTTGGAAGTCAAGGGCTTCCTATGTGGCTTCCCTCGCTGGGTCAGTCTTGATCTGTAATGCCTTTTTGTTCTGGCTTCAGCACTGCTCGGTGTTTTATTGTATGTTTAGCTGAATAGAGTCAAACAGGAAGTGAGTTCTGGGCCATTAGGACGAGGTTTCCTGTGTGTTGTGGACAGGTTATTGCTGAAGAGTTCCAGCTCTCCACAGGACGACACGCACACACACTTTACTCAGGCTTTGAAATGTACTCAGCCAACGCTTAACTAGTTAAACTTCTTACTTGCTTTTTAAAAGTATCCCATGAGT
>MU204204.1:19230818-19234326 GCA_017309775.1 Paedocypris sp. Pulau Singkep
GAAGGAATGAATGTATATATGGACGGTGGATGGAGAGAGACAGACAGAAATGCAAACGAATGGATGATAGGATGGATGGATGGATGGATTATTAAATATAGAAGAAAGTTTTAGGTACCATTACGTTAGATTGTTAATCATATGCAATGTGCAATTTTGTGTGATTACTTAAATTCACGTACCTAAATTACTTTGCGTAAATTTACTTTTAAAATGAAAAAATCGTGACCTAAGGGTAATAAATGTAAATACATATTTTACAATTTTCCGTGCATCCTGACTAGTATGAATATTTGTCTGAAAATTACATGTTCATATTTTAACTTCTAAGCGCTCAATTACTGTATACAGCAAAACGTTCACATGTTCCACAGAGTTATTGTCATTTTTCAGCTTAATTTGACTAGGATGGACATTAACACTTAGCAATCGCCCTGTTCTTGTAAGGTAATTTCATTAGCATGCAGGTTCAGTCATGCTGGAAGCAGGTATCACTTATTGGTCGGGTTATGTATTTCACCGTCTCCATGGAAACCAGATAAAAGTATATTTTGTTGCGTTTAAATTATTCACAGCATTTCTTCAGGGCTCAAAAGATGAGAGAGCACAGCGCCGTGTTTAATATATGCTGGAACTGGATTTAATTATTGGTGTTACTGTTTGTGAACAGGTGAATGTCAATCGCATCTATATGGTTCTAACTTTTCCCCCTTCATTTTTTTTTTTTTTCCATTTTTTTTGTGTTTTCCCTGCTGCGGTGGATGTATTATTTAGTTCTAGCGCACATCAACAGTAAGTTGGAATGCTGAGCCACACTTAGAGCTAGCATCTTTCATCCACGCAGGCCATCATCATCAACATCATCCTCACCACCCGTCAAATATCAGCTTCTTTCAGATGCTCTGCTCAGATGCCGAGGCTTTTATGTTGAAGGCGTACGGCGCTGATGTTTCTGTCGGTTCTGCTTTAAGGCAGAATGAAAAATATTTGCAATGGTATATTCTTCAGTGGTGTAGAGCTCAACTCGTCTTCTTGACTTTACTTATTACACTTATGGAACTGAGAAAGTTGTGCCAGCTCCAAACGTTTAATTGAGGAATGTATTTTTCGGCAAAACGAGACTAGTAAACGAACTATTCTGTAGATCAGTCTGTTGAGCGTGATGTGAACAGTACCAAAGATGTGGATTAGATTATCAGGACACTCTTTGCATTGGTTTAATGGAAACATTTCTAAAGCATTTTATATCCAAATGCAAAATCAGAAATACTCTACTTTCTTTCTTTTTTTTACAAATTTGGTGCATTCACGGTGGGAAACGAGTAACATTAAATAAAATGTGAGACGAATGCTAATAAGTAGAGACAACTATGGAGACTCGCTTCATATTATTCACATTACTCGACTAATATTATACAAACAAATCTGTTAGACGTTTTTTATATGAGCAAAAAAAGTGCTGTAAAACGAAGCTTTTTTTTTTATTCATTCATTATTAATACTTATTATATATATATAAGTATTTATTATATTATACTAAAATTAAACAAAATTCTTTTTTTATTTTATACTTTTTTAGTTCAATTTAACTTTTCACCTTCATGTTGTATATATGACATGCCTCACAGATTCTTGGGAGAAAATAACAACATTTACTGATCGCAGGAATCGTTTAAATACGCCTTAATAAAGTTTCGAGTGCCGCTTTTATTCCGTGTAGTTTGCCAAGAAATAAATCAATCACTGCCTAATAGCTGTGAATATTTTTTATTTACTTAAATATTCACTAAAAGCATTGGCTAGTTTCAGGGTGTTTTCTCATCAGGCAAAACTTCCGTCTCAAACTCAACAATCCACGTCGTAGCACTTCATCCATCACGACTCTGATCACTTCTCCATCCGCTACTTCCTGTGGTACCCAACATGACATCCATTGACATCAGCCGCCTGTAGATCACTTTATCTGCCCAATAACATCTTATCATTCGTAATCATTCAATATCTAATTATGTTCTCCGGGAAACCTTTTGTTCACACCTAGTCTTGTGCGCATCGATCCCAACAGTTTGTGGAAAAATCATTCAGTCGTCAATCATAACGACATAACCTCATTTACCCTGCATTCGGAAGAATCTTTACTTCCTGGTTTGTTGAGTGTTTCTTCTCTTCCTGTTTCTTTATCTAGTGGAGCAGTTGCCCACTATCACAGACCACTCGCCCGCCTCTCTGATCGCCTTCCCTTTTGAAGAGAGTTTCCCCGTGAAGTGCGAGGCTACGGGAAACCCAGCGCCGGAGTAAGTCCTACACAAGCACTGCAATTTAAATAGCAGAGGGTTATTAACTACGTATTAATTATTTGGGGTCTGGCACAGGGATTGTTGTTGACAATCATTAAATATATAGATTTTTAATAATGCCATTTGAACATTTTAAATGAGGATTATTTGTTAATACTGTGTGTTGTCCTTATCATTTTTTAAAATGGAGGATACTAATGACGTTATAAGGAAAAAGAAAAGGCTGAAATTTAAGTCCATCGTTTACCG
This sequence comes from Paedocypris sp. Pulau Singkep, assembly GCA_017309775.1. NCBI lineage: Eukaryota > Metazoa > Chordata > Actinopteri > Cypriniformes > Paedocypris > Paedocypris sp. Pulau Singkep. Next base: position 19,233,365 of record MU204204.1, read on the forward strand.
TAGATACATTTTTTAAATATATTTTAGCATATAGAGTTGCTTTATTTCACAAATTCCCACATTTTAAGTTGATCCTACTTCTAATTTCTCTTTCATTTTTGAGAGTTAATGACTTAATATTCATATACGGTTTGCTGCCCCGAGGCTTTGAAGCTGATTTAATTCAGTTTCTATAAGAAATACATAGACTATACAGAATATAAGACCTAGTGAAGATCTGCAACATTTTAACTATCGACAGATGTAGTTCTACAGGAACCGTTAGTGTGTAGCCATTATTTTCATGCTTCTATCCGTCCATTTTCGAAACCCCTTTTTCGTTTCGGAGTCATAAGGACCTGGAGCCTATCACAGCAACTCTAGGCTTGAAAGCAGGACACACCCTGGATTGGTGGCCAACCAATCACAGAGCGGGACACACAGACACACACATGCACCTAGTAGCAGTTTTCTACTTCACTTTACAATCATTTGGCAGACACTTTTATTTTATTCTAAACTCGTTCTTGTTATTTGTTCAGAAGAAATTAGAGATCTAGAGGAAACCCACGTCTTTTTATATTTGTTTATTTGTCACATTGTGTCGCTAAATTATTCAATTTAATTTGAAATTTTCAGATTAATTTCCCCTGTAAATAAAACCTAGTTGCGAAAGCTATTTACAAAAAAAAATCTAATTACAAAAAAAAATGAATTTAAAACTGCTTTTTATTTTAGAACAAATACAGATTGTGCTATTGTTATCATTGTTTTAGGAGAAATGAGACCGGGTTTCTTTCTCGTGGAGTTTGTTGTGAAAACTAAAAAAAGATGGTGGCTCTGAAATGTCATTCGTCTTTCTCTTCTAATTGCTTGTTTGCTCTAGTTTCGCCGTTGAAATCCAGAGCGGAGATGGTGGATAACCTTTAGGAATGACTCAGAGAGCTTTGTTAAGAAAGCAAACAAAAAAAAAACAGCAATTC
>MU204204.1:19241664-19246664 GCA_017309775.1 Paedocypris sp. Pulau Singkep
AAAAAAAAAAAAAAAAAAAAAAAAAAAAAAAGTACTAAATGCATTTGTGCTGGTCTATTTCAGGTCTACAGCACATTGAGCAGGATGAGAGAGTAACCGTGGGCCTGAATGGGAATCTGTACTTCTCAAACGCCGTAGAGACCGACAGCCGCAGAGATTACTGCTGCTTCGCCGCTTTCCCACGCATACGGACCATCGTCCAGAAAACAGCCATGTCTGTCGTGGTCAAAAGCAGTACGTGTCTTTAACACTTTTATTTTGTCGTTTTTGTCACATGCATGGGATTCATCTTCAGCGTTTTGTGCAGGACGTTTCTTAAAGCTTGGAGGAATTTACTGTATTCGTTTTTTTTATAAAGTCCTGCACTTCACAAATATTGTTTTGCTACGTTTTGCATTGTCGCACATTTTTCATTTTATTTGTCCCCATTTCTTCATCCAAGACAAGTTCATGAAGGACTCGGACTCGGGCGCCAGCAGAGGTTACGGTAAGTGACGTTCAGGCCAGATTTTTGATTTTTTGCATTTTAATCTATCCATTTGTTGACCATCTCATCACATCCATTGAGTTAAAAACGGTCCCATATTTTCTCCTAAATCACATGAGTCAAACGCAAATACTAATTTGCTTACCAGACACAGAAGCTCAAGGCGTCTCACGTTTACGTATAATGTTTTTTTAATTAACAATTTTTTCTCTCATCCATTTTTGTTTAAAAGCAAACTCTCTGTGGGAAAGAAAGCCCAGTCTGCTGACGCCCAGAGGAACAAACTCAGACACTTTCCTGGTGAATGGAGAAGATCTGCAGTTGGAGTGTATTGCAGAGGGATTGTAAGCACATATATTTTAGAATTAAATTATTAAATAATTCAAATACATTTGAAATAATTCAATTAAATTAGATGTATTTTTAAATCTTTTTTCTCTATATTTTTTCCTACTGGTATTGCAAAAATATGTATTATTTTTGATAACGGAACACATGCTTTGAAATGAACAAAAAGGCTCTTCAAGGTTTAAGTGGTTATTAAATTCTGTTTTTATTTTAGTCCGACACCAAGAGTCGAATGGACTAAAATTGGCCACAAGCTTCCAGAAAGAGCCATGGTGGAGAGCCACGGAAAGCTGCTCACAATAGAGACGGTGACTAAAGAAGACGAGGGGAAATACATGTGTGTGGCAAAAAATCTCTACGGAGAGGCTCAGCATTATTTTCACGTCACAGTTGAAGGTATTTGTACATGTATATTATTCTGTCACTTTAATACGAGTTAATTTGTTTGAGAAAATGGTTTCAGTTGTATTTTTGTTTTTCTTAATAATTGACTTTGAAATCTGTCACTATCTTTTCCGGTAAAACACTGCCACCTGCTGTCCAGAAAAGAAATTACAAACAGTTAAAATATATGCATTGCAACAAAAAACACACACACACACACACACACACACACACGCAAAGCGATAGTATCATTTTTTTGGTTACGTTTGTGTGTAATTTCCTCAACAGAACCTCCCGAGTGGGAAATCGAACCCCAGAGTGAAGTGGTGACGATTGGAGCTGACGTGTCAATCAAATGTGTGGTGAAAGGAAGTCCCAAGCCATCTGTGACGTGGAGGGTTAATGGACGGCCATTAAGCGGTAACTTACTGCGGAGCAAAGATATTGTGGTTGTTACAAATCAAAGCCTGTTTGGGAAACATTCTCAAGTTCTCTCTCTCTCTCTCTCTCTCTTCCTGCCTGTCTCGCACGCCCTCTTTCTCTGTCTTTCATCTTTATTCTTTCAGAGGTACCAGCATCTAACAGAAAAGTCCTGAAAGACGGCAGCATCTCCATCCACAACGCCAAACCAGACAACAGCGCTGTTTATCAGTGTCAAGCCAAGAACAGACATGGAAGCGTCCTCGCCAATGCCAACATTATGGTTATGAGTAAGCAACAGCCTGAACCTACACACACACACACACACACACACAGACACACATTTACTCGAATTTGTAGTTGAGGGAGAATTGCGTTTATTCTTTCATTGCGGGTTTCTCATTTATTGAGTATTAGTCCAATCACTCCAACTAAACCATGTGTTGTTTCATCTGAGACATAAAAGGCAACTGTTTGCATTAAAGAGGAAAAACAGAAAAAAATATTGCATTATAAACCACAAGAGATCTTAAAGACCTAATTTACATATTTCTAAAAACTGATTTGGATTTCTAAGTGCTTTTGGATTTATTACGCCTAGTGTTCGTAGTAGGTTGTTTATTAGGGTTATTTTTAGACCTGAAATTGGATGATTTTACAGGTTTGAGGAAAAGAACATATTATTATTGGTATCAACTACCAGTGAGTATTTTCTCTAAACCTGAAGTGAATTTCCATGTAAACAAATATCTTCATCTCTAACTCCTCAGTGATGATGTGTATGTCATGATTTCAGATAGTCAAGTTCAAAACCAAACTATTTGGTGGTTTTAATTTCTAATTTCTAGAGAACAAGAGCCTTTATGAAACGATGTAGTCGCAGTATATGATCTCAATATTTACTTAATAATTTTCAAAAGTGCGAGAATAATTTGTTATTATTATTTGAGGAAGACTATATACAGTATATATAAAATTTATAAACTGCTTAATATACTTCACATCTCTTATGTCACTAGAAATCAGAGCTAAGATTCGTTTGCAGACCAAATAAACACATTCGACATATTTTTTTGTTGTTTTTGGTTAAATTCTATTACTGACAGTATCTCTGTGTGCATTCAGCATGCTTTTCGAGTCTCTTCCAGATGTTGGGAATTGCTTTTGAGTATTTGTTTTTTCATTCTGGTGCTTCAACCAATGGCTTTTAGTTGGGAAATACACTTCCACATTCTCATACATACGTAGATTAATTAGTTTTTGGCATCATGGAACGTATCTGAATGGCTGGTGATTGAACGAGGTTATATAATAGATAATTATATAATATTATATTTTATTATATTTATTATATATATATATATATATATATTAATCATAGAATATATAATTTTACCACTAATACCAGCAATGGGTACATGAGCAATTTATGTGCAGCGAAACTTGTACAAATGACAATAAAAGCTTAGAACTTTGAACTAAGATTAATCTAGATGTTAGACGAATTCGATTTTTTTTCTACTCCAGCAGCAACACCATGCATCACAAGAGAAGAAAATGCGATGTCCACATGTTTAATGATGCCGTCTTGATAACTCTCTTCTCAGACATCCAGCCAGTGGTTTTAACCGAAAACAATCTCCAGTATATATCAGCGGAGGGCAGAGGGGTCTTCATGCACTGTAAAGTCTTCAGCTCGCCAGCTTCCAGCATCACGTGGTGGGTAGAAGATGCTGCTGTGACACGGTCCAGTAGAGAGCAGCACAGGCACAGTAATAGAGTTCTGCAAGATGGTTTGTGTTGAGCTCTCTGGTAATGAAGAAGACTGCTGGAGTGGGTCTGGAACTATGGTGACGAATGCTACAGAGGAAGTGCTTGGTTTACTTTACTTTTTATTTTTTATTCTGTATATATATATATATTTTTTTCTTTTCCTGGACATCCAATTATACATGTTCGGTTTGTGTCTTTTTTTATTTATTCATTTATTTTTCATTTTCCTGCACTTCATTAAATTCGTTTTAAATTACAGAAATATTTTCTTCTACTCATCTGTATTTTTTTTATTTTCTTTCTGGTACACTACCGTTCAAAAGTTTGGGGTCACCTAGACAATGTTGTGTATTCCATGAAAAGTCACACTTTATTTTCTAAGAACAAGGATAGACTCTCCAGTTTCACATGAAAGTTCTGTATTTCTGATCATTTTGAGCTTTTGATTGACTCCACAAAGGTTAGTTATATATTATAGCTTCTTTAACCTGCTGTTTTAACAACTGTTTCCAGCAGTGCTAACATGATCAAACAAGGGTTTTACAATTATCCTTCTGATACATTTAGCAAACACATTGTACCAGTAAATACTCATTGGAGTGACAGAGGCTGGAAATGGAAATTGATACATTATGTATTGCACTAAAAACCAGACATTTACATCTAGAATAGTTATTTACCACATTAGTAATGTATAGACTATATTTCTGATTAGTTTAAAGTTATTTTCATGGACAAAAACATTTTTTTTTTGGATTTGGACAAAAAACATTTGGATTTTTTTTTTAATAAGGACATTTCAAAGTGACCCCAAACTTGTGAACAGTAGTGTATATACAGCATTCTATTCATCTTTATAAATTCAGACAGTTTGAAAAAAAAATAAAAAAATGTAAAATTACTGTATATATTCTTTCCAATGTGTTTTTATTGTATTAAAAATGCAGTAATTTTCAAACCAAAAAATAAAGTCCAGCAAGTTCTTGAAAAGTCATTCAGATTTAAAAAAAAAAAAAAAAAAATTCAAAAACTGCTCAAAAGGTCTGTGTCATAATCGGAGTAAACTTGGGACTGGGTTGAGTCTGACACACAACGTGACGAATCTGATGACTTCTCACAGCGCGTCTTTAAAATGCATCTGATGAACAACAGCATCCTTCGAGTGACCCGGGTGATTCTTGTCATCACAGGAGTAAAGCTGACAGCGCCAATGCAGTGGAAGGCCAAAGGTTCTTTGTTCATGCGAACGGTTCACTGGAGATCCATGAAGTGATGAAAGAGGACATGGGGGAGTATTCCTGCTTTGCTCAAAACACTGAAGGCAAAGCAGCCATTGCGGCAACCCTTGAGGTAAAAGGTAAGAGAAGCCAATGCTCGAATAAAAGCCAACGAGGATTGTGAATAAATCTGTTCTCTTTGTCAGATCCCACCCGCATAATCATTCCACCTCAAGATTTACGAGTTTTGGTGGGAACGACCATCCAGTTTTCATGCCAGGCTGAGTTCGATCCATCCTTCGGCAATGACTTCGAGATCCTGTGGGAAAAAGATGGCGTCTTGCTAAACAGCACCGACAACTCACGGTGAG
>MU204204.1:19251664-19258412 GCA_017309775.1 Paedocypris sp. Pulau Singkep
CTCTTGCCTTCAGTTTTCTTTTGGAGTTGCCCTCCCGATGTTATCTCAGGTCATTACGTCTGTGCTCAACGCTTAGTTTGTTCTCCTTTTCTTTTCCAATCTCCCTCTAGATTAGCCCCGTTCCTCACCGTGTGTTTGCCAGTGTTGGGGAGCAACTACCGAAACATGTTCAAAATAGTCAAGCATGCAGGCTTACCGTCTCTAAAAGCTTTATTTATTCTACCGAATCGGTGGATCAAAGCATTTTGTGGTACTGAATCTTTAACTGGGACAGAATTGATTCTGCTGTGTGAGCAAAGATTAACTAATGTTTGTTAACCTTCTCTAATGTTGATAACTTTTTAGCAATTAAAAGTTTTTTTTGTTAAGATATTGACTTGTTTAATTACTGTACACATTAAATTAACTCAAATCAAATGAACTGTAGACGTTATAATGATCGTACACGAACAACAAGCTTACCTTTTTTAAAGAAAATTGAAGGAAATGTTGATTCTATGTTAGCAAACTGTTTTTGTCTGCTTAAGAAAAAAAGTACATTTAAATGGTAAACTTGTTTAATTTAATGGGTCTGTTGGTTTTTTTTTTTTTTTCATTTTTTTTTCCAATCAATAATTCTGTTTATGTGTTGGTCCAGATATGAAAGTGTGCATTTTCAAATGTAATTGATTGTATTCAATTGTTTGTGACGTATTTTTTCACATACATTTTAAAATTGTACTATGAATTTGACTATTTAAATTGTAAAAAAAAGCGTAAAAAAGTACTTTTCCAAATGGATTAATATATTTTAAATTGTACTATAATTAAATTATTAAATTTGCTTATTAATAGATGCATTATTAGATTAGATAATTAAAATATTACATTTAGGTTTGAACTATGGTAAAGATCTATGACAAATTTCAGCATCAACCAATCAGAATGTTTGCTTTACGATGTTGCATTGAACCGAACCCAAAACTTTGATGTTGCCTATCATTTGATACATTAATATTGCATTTTTCATCTCCATCTTCCCGTCATTAGATTTCACTGGCAAATTCTCCATTACAATCAAATTTTTCCTATATTTAAGCGTTGTGTACTAGTTTAGGAATCATGCTTGTATAGATTGTTTCCTCATCTTTATGTTGTTGTTGTTATTTTCATGTGTAGTGTCAGAATAGTGTGATGCTGGATAGAAAGAAAAGCATCAGTCTATAGCTCGACATAAACATCCATTAGCGCCGCCACATTTTACTCCGCCATGATTACAAAATAACACCTGTTTTTTTTGCCCTAATTTGGTAGGAATTATTTTCGATGTAGGTCCGTTGCATTTAGACGACAGCAGTGCCGAGCTATTTGCGATGTTTTATTTTTGTGTTTCTTGCCCACAGTGCCCTCAGCTGCTCCAGAGGATGTAGCTGTAGAAGTGATGAACAACAGCGTGGTGAGGGTCCGATGGGGGCACGTCCACAAGGACAAAGTCCATGGACATCTGGGGGGCTACAGGGTAATTCCTCTCCAACACGCCTTTGCTTTTTAGCCACAGATTAAAGGCCAGTGACCCCCTTTTGTGACCTTGAAGCTCATTTTTCCCCCAGCGAGCCATCAGAGCTATCCACATCTATCCTGTGTGAGCGCTTTCATCAGGGCCCAGATGTTACTGCCGGCATGCTGACCCAAAACACTCCAAACTGTATTAATAGTGGAAATGTAAACGACGACAAATTACTGTTTAGTAAAATTATTGATGTTATGGGGAATGGGAAACATAGACACACTATTTAGGATGACATAAAGTGATGTGGTCTCACCCAGGAGAACCTGCTGGAGAGCCGAGTTTGAGGCCCGGCTGATAGTCTTTGATCCCTATAAACATGCTTTTAAATGAGCAAGTCTCTAATTTAGACAGACAGACAAGACAAGACAGACAGGGAAACAGATAGACACACAGGCACATAGAAAAACAGATTAATGGATGGATGGATGGATGGATGGATGAGTGAGTGGATGGATGGACAAACAGATAGACAACTTGGCAAACAGATGGAATGGATGAATAATGTATGTATATATTATGTATGTAGGGATCGATGAAAAGACAGACAGAACAACAGATGGATGGATGGATGAATGGATGAGTGAGTGGATGGATGGATGGATGGATGGACAAAGAGACAGACAAACAGAACAACAGATGGACATATGGATGTATTGATTATGTATGTATGTATGTATGTATGTATGTATGTATGTATGTATGTATGTATGTTTATATGTATGTATGGATTAAGAGACAGAGATCAGACAGATAAAACAGAAAGATGGATGGATGGATGGATGTATTGATTGATTAACCCACAGGCACATAGAAAAACACAAGCAGATGGATGGATGGATGAATGGATGAGTGAGTGGATGGATGGATGAAGAGACAGACAAACAGAACAACAGATAGACAGATGGATGGATTGATAATGTATGTATGAATGTTTGCTTGGATGGATATAGACAGACAGATCAGACAGAAAACAGGATAGATGGATGGATGGATGGATGGATTAATGGACAGACAGACAACATGGTAAACAGAGCACCAGATGGATGGATAATGTATGTATGGATGGATGAAGAGACAGACAGATAGGCAGAGACAGAACAACAGAGGGATGGATGGATGAACGGACATACAGATGAGCAAAAAGATAGACAGAAAGACAGACAGAGCCATACAGATGCCTACATTTGCTCTACAATGTGTGTGTGTGTTCCACAGGTGAGCTGGTGGAGACTCCGCAGTCTGCTGGACTCCAGGAAGGCTCACGGCGAGAAGCAGAGCCTGACACTGTCTGCTGAGAAGAACCACGGGGTTGTTTCAGGACTCAGGCCGTTCTCCGAGTACAACCTCATCGTCATGGCCTTCAACAGCAGAGGAAATGGACCTGGCAGTCACCCTGTCAGCTTCAAAACACCCGAGGGAGGTGAGACGGGCAAGATGCTGATGAACATGCCAGATTAATTACCAACCTAATAATGAGATTATGAAATGAGGTGGAAAATGCCACTTTGCTTGATTCTTTTCTCACTGTTTTCTCCTTCAGTTCCCGGTCCAGCAGCTGCTTTCCGTACCACAAACATCCAGAAACACAAGGTCACCTTGACCTGGTCTCCTCCCTTTGAGGCTAATGGAGTCCTGACTGGCTACGTCCTGCAGTATCAGCTAAGTATGTGAACCTTACATTTGGGTTGTATTTATATCCGTGACTTTGAAAGTCCGTTTCTTGCTGCATACTCACTACAGCTTTAAAGATGCTCATTAGCGGAGAGTTTGCCGTTCTTTTACTTGACTGCTTTTGCTGCTTTTTCAACTTCGCAAGAAATATTCTCACGCCGCTGCTTTTGTGTTGGGTCAAAGAGAGAGTTTATTATGATTAATTGGATTTGTTATGTTACGTTCGTCTGCAGTTTTGCACAAGCAGGGTGTGGCGTGTGGACTCTTGTGCTTGAAGTATGACATCTTTAGCCAAATGTTAGAGGTTCGACATTGAGGGGGCGTAATTGCATTTGTATTATTATATTTATACAGCAGAGCCAGTCGATTTTCTAAAAAGAAAACCTTGGATTAAAAAAGACATTTGAATCTAAAACAAATATCAATTTAACACAGAGTAAAGGCTGAACCGTGCTTGCTGCTAAAAAACAGTAGATTTAGCCATTATGAACCAGGAAATCTTTAGCACGACATAAATATAAAATCATAAACATAAATCTATTGTTTCAAATCTACATGTATCTATTTAGCTTATTATATAACTTATTTTATTTGTATTCATTTTTCAAAAGTTCATTTAAGAAAATGTTCATTTAGGAATTGAAGTAAAACAAGACTTAAATTAAATTGTTTAAATTACAAAAAAATAATTATTAAATGGAAATATATATATATATATATACAAAATTGAAAAAACAGTAATATTATTTGAATTTAAAATCTGTACAGCCATTTCAGCTGAATCCTGAGTGGATTCATGCGCAAAAAATAAATTAATTTTGTTGGGAACCACAAGCTATTTTGGCACAGAGATCATAAATCCATCGTTGGTACATCATGTTTTCAATCACTCATTTGCAAATTAGCTAAACGTAGAAATTGAATTCTGTTAGTGTGCGTTTCATTACATCAAGAGATGCCCATGTCTCACCACTAGGAGATATTGTTGTGCCACATTCGGTTGGCAGGAGTCTAATATTCAGCCGAGACCCTGTTGTTTGGACCCTTGTGAAACACAGTTAAACATCTGCTAAATGATTTAAAAAAAACAATTACTCGCCTTAGTTAATGTACTTATTTCTATAATACAGGTCTTATTTAGCACATCTTGTTATATCATCTCTAAGGGACATTGTGAATTAAACAACCAATTTGGACTATTAGGGTGTTTTGTATTTAATTAGCATGTACGCTAACATCTGAGTGCAGACTTGGTAAGGTTAATGTCGTACATTGCATTGTGTACTAGGCTAACGCACATCTTTTTAATCTGAATTGAAACGCTAAATGAAGCTGACTTTGACTAAATATATGAATAAAAGCATAAAACAATAAACAACTGCAATGTAAATGACAATAAAACAATCAATAGCATTATTATGAATACTATTGCTATTAATTGCTATTAATAACATCTTGAGTTTAACCATTTTCTTGTTAAAAAAAAAAAAATATATATATATATATATATATATATATATATATATATATATATATATATATATAAATATATATACACATACATACTCTGTATTTACGCGATTATAAGCACCCTGCAAGTTTTTGAGCCGCTAAAATTGGAAAAAAACGGGTGCTTTTTTCGCGTAAATACGGTATTATTCAAATTTCAATTTCAGGAATTTTTGTGTGATAACATGGATAAGTTACAAATATCTGACTGATTTAAATTGTAACTGCTCGTGCATGCAAAAGACTAAATTTACAAAGTAGTCTGAATTTAATGTAGCATTTAGCTGAATTTGCAAAAAAGTATTTTTTTTTTTACCGTCCATTCTCTTGTTGCTCTCCCTGGGAAAAAACCCCACAACCAATCGTAAGCTCTCAATATCCACAAAAAATATAAATCAATATATCCGTATATCAAACGTCATGTGTTACTTTCACAGACGGTTCTACTGCCTACATTTAAATATAATACTCCATATCTGTGAAGAAGAAAAAAATCCCTTTCCAGTTTCGTGGCAAAACAAGAATCTGGCCTTTGTCTAGACGATCATGGCACATGTGAAGTGCAGAGCTTACAAGAGGGATTTTCATGAGCCGGGATTGCAACTCGGATCAAGCCGACATCTTTTCTTGTGCTGACCCCACACTGTCCTACATGAATCATATCACAGCGGAACACCAGCGCTCCCGAAGATAGCGGGAGCTTGCTGACGCCGCTGATTCGCCGGCTCGCGGTCTGGGAGGCCTCGTCAGCTAATTACGCCTGATCGCGGAGGCCAAGTGTCAGGTTGCGTATTAAAAAAAGCAACATTTTCATCAGGAGCCCTTTGAAGTGTGCACCTTGAAGGGCTCTTGGAGGAAGTGGTGTGGATAGGCTGACGAGAGCTCACAGAAGAACCAATGTAGCCATGGCTGGATCTAACTGTGATGAATCCGTAGTCTCCATGTTTGGAATGGTTGTTTTTTTTTTATTAATTAGTTGCTATATCGATTGATTGGTCAGAGAAATAAAAAAAAACACATGTTTGGTTTGTCTGCAGCAACACATAAATATATCGAAATGTGTCGAATGATATGTCGAAAATGTATGCCTGTGATTGGTCGACTCATTTTGGCTGAAATCAAGACCTAGGGAAGATTTAGGAAACAAAGTCTTGCTGATCTTATTGTGACAATATTAGCTAATCAGCATTCAAATAATTAATATTAATTATCTCATCCTTTCAATTTATGTTTGTTTTAATTACGGAAATGTCACGTTGTCAACAAGCCACACTGTTTCAGCGTCACATTAAATGTCATTAATGAAAATAACGGGTTTGGCACGTAAACGACCTTTAATTCAGCTCCTTTTAAAAACAAGAAGATTAAGAAGTCGCAACGGCAATTAAGAAAGATTTCAGCTTGATTCCAACATTGATCCATAAGTGCATGCTGTAAAAAGAAAATTGCAGGAAAAATAACGCATAGGCCGAGCCACGTTTGCTTTGACAACACATTTATTGTTGGATTCAAATGATTCTTTTGGTTCTATTTTTGAGTAGAATTCCACAGCTGTTTGTGCCAAGCATTGGAATGTATTTATTTAGTTGGTTAGTTACTTGGTTAGTTAGTGAGTTAGTTAGTTGGTTAATTAGTTGGTATGTTAGTTATTGAAAAAGAACAAAACTAGGTGTAAAAATAAGCCAAAGTTTATCAATAAATATACTGTCTTATTTTTATCTGGTTTTCTCGTTTGCGATGGCTGTCAGTTGCTTGAATTACACAACATCAAAATGTCAAATGCACTTTTTGGCGAGGTTATTTATGCAATGGAGGCATATTCAGACTATGAACAAACAATGAATTCCACTTTTTTTTTATTACTAGTCGCCTTCTAATTTTAATTATGTACATAAAAGTCCTGTGCTGGCAAGAAACCTCAACAAAAAGGAATTCTCTTTCTCATTAGTGACTGTTTTCCTGTGTAATTACTGCGAGAGAATAGAATTCTTGGCACACAATAAATGACACTTTTTTTTT
>MU204204.1:19258437-19271229 GCA_017309775.1 Paedocypris sp. Pulau Singkep
CTCCACGTGCTATTATTATCCATTTACTCTTGGTTTGTTAGCACATGGCGACTTGTAAGTTGCTGTGCTGCAGTTTGTACTTGCACTGACTTCCTGTGTGTGACATTGCTCTCTCTTGATCTGCCCCTGCAGTGAACGACACCGAGGAACTGGGTCCCCTGATGACCCTCAACATCTCGGCTAGCAGCAACAAGCTGGACCTCCAGGACCTGGAAGCTCTGAGCAAATACAAGTTCTACCTGAGGTGCTGCACCGGGGCGGGTTGCGGACCAGCTGCCAGCGAGGAGCGATCCACTGTCCCAGAAGCAAGTGAGTACGGGCAGCATCTGCTCAGACGCAGGCTCTTCTCCGGGGATCGGCCTTTGGCATGTCAAAGGACGGACAATCTGCCGCTTTGACATACATGACCAACTCGCTGTTGTTCTGTGCATCGACCCGGCGAATGCAGGGGACGTTTTTTCGACCTCCCATCTCACCAAGCTTTTCATACGGCCATCTAAGCTTTTCTTTATAGCTAAACAATATCATAACAGTGTACGACTGGGCCGCATTTATCACTGTCGTGGAAGACCAATCTCTTATTGATTGGAGAGTATAAGCTTGCTGGCGAAAGGGAAGAAGAAATAATACGTTGCCTTTGGGGATGGAAATGTTGGATTGTTATTATTGCAGTCAAAGAAATGAGGAGATAATCAACATCGGGAAATGTATGAAAAGCAAAAGCCGCACAGTTCTGAATGTACAGCACGTTTGTCGTGATTAATGGTTGGCGGCGCTTTGCTTATCACCGGCAGTTAGCAGATCGTTGATAAAGTGCTGTTTAAATACATTGACGGAGACTTTATATAGGAAAGAGCGTTTGAGGAAGAAATATGGTTGAGATGAAATTGTCAAGGCATAATGCCAACAAACTGTACCGCAATAGAAAGCAGTCAAGAAAACAAATGGCTGCTCTGATGGGAGGAAAGATATCTTTAAGCGTCAATACGCCATCATTTAAAGCGCGAGCAGTATACGTCAAGAATATTTGTTCCGTTTAATACGGTCAATAAAGTCTTTTTTGTGCCAGTTGAACTTTGGAGAAAAAAAAAACATCACAAACTCTTCTTGTTCTAAAAAAGCAATCCATAATTTACACACATTTAAAAACACTATGGTTTCCAATTACCACTTTAAAAATTTTAAAACAAGATGCCGTGTTTTTAAATATTCAGCATGTTTTCTTTCTTCTCGCTGTTGCACTCTGCTGCTTGGGAAACAGATGCTGCTTCTTTCTGAATAGATTTTGCAATAATTGCCTTGATTTTTTTTCTTCTTCATCTGTCCTTGCAATGTCTTGTTCACTGCTTTATTGCTTTTGTTTTGCCAGTTTCAACAGATGTGGCTTCTTTCAACATCAGTATGAAGTCTCTTTGTTTTCTCAAGGCCTAGAAATAGCTGAGACGTTAGACTAGACGTTAGACATGTAAAGTAGATGTATTGTAGGAACGTGTCCCAGTAATGCATGTGACGTTAACAGATAATCATTTTTCTCATTTTCTTTCTACTTTTGTGAGCAAATCACAATTATTTGATTAGATATTTGCGAGCCGGTGAAATAGATTCATCAATAGTAGTTGATAAAATAGACCACCATTAACTCCTCCATTGTTCTGTTACTAATATTCGGAACTAATTGATTGTGTTTAACCACATTCCATTAATTTAGCATTAATATGGAATCTTGCTCTGGTTTTCTGTTAATTAATTATAGCATTAGCTTTCAAAGTCTTAATCCTCTTTAGGCATAGTGTTTGCATAGAAAAATACATCTTATGTTGTTGTTTGTTTGTTTTCCAGGAAAATCTGTCCCTAAACGAAAAACCATTATTTCCCCAGTCCCAAATGCCACTATTTCTTCAATAGGTATTAATAACTCAAAACTAAAACTGCTGAAAAACTCATTTGTTGCCACATTTTGTTGAATCATTGGGATCTGTCAACAGTTCAACATTCTGATTTATGAGGACATGGTGTGTGTCCTCATAATCCAACTATAAAATAAGCTTTGAAAATCTTTACGCTTTCAAACCGAGAATCTTGGAAATCAATCCCAGGGTTAGGGTTGAAAAGCCACAAATCTGCTCTCAATGTAGATGTTTTCATCTTGAGCATTGTTGAGTGGAATTCGCAGAACGAATGCGTCCTCGGTATTCACCGCTGTACATATGCATCAGGAGAGGTGTCAGGCCGCATCAATGATTAACGCCATTTCCACAACAGCGGAGAAGATCAAAATGCATCACAATCAGAACATGCCATTCAAAACCCTCCGTGATGGGCAGGAGAGCCACTATCCCGGAGATGTGTTCTCGTAAAGAGCTTGAGAATAAACGCGTTCCATTTGCATGTATCGCCCAAAGGAAGAGGTGTTGGGTGATTGAGGCGTGTGGTAATGAGTTTTGACAGCAAACAACAGTCTGGCTAATTGCTACACCTGAAGGTGATGAAAACACAAGTTATCTGTGATTGATAAAGCTCCGGCGCCGTGTCTGATTCAAACCTCCCAAAAGCCCAACTTTTCTACCATTTCTTTACCGGAGCTGCAACTTTCAGTGTTTAATTATGTCTCACCAATCGTGTGTATAATTAGCTCTTATTAATTCTCATTTCACCCAGAATACCAAGCTAGTCATTATAGCAAGCTGTTAATGAATCAATTGTGAGAAAAGGCAGTTATTTGATTCTATTTTCTTCTGTGAAGCAAGATAATGGAATCGCACTTTGGAAAGTCGTAAACCCGTTTTTTTTGTTTTTGTTTGCCACTGTGCGTCTTTTTTCCTTGCGCCACCTTTGAACCAGACACAACACAGACGTCGCCAAGGTTTCCTGCAACAAGACACTTAATTGCTTATCATCCAATTGGAACCTATTCAACACTTAATTCTGCTTTTCTGTCATGAATTGATTGCGGTTATTATAAGCCTCAGTGGTGTAAATTATCCCTGTCACTGTCTGTTTCTCTATTTGATTAGTGTGATGTTGTAAACAAGATTACATTTTCGATTATTTATTTATTTAGTAATTATTTTCTTTTCTTTGTGATTGTACATTAACTCATAACTGTTCTTACTGATACCATTCTCAATATATTTCTGTTACATGATGCAAAAAAAACGTTGAAAATACAAAATGTAATTCTCCGTAATGTCCTCAACTGGCACTAGTGAGTTTCGGTATATTCTCCCATCTTCTTGAGTTTTGATTCCTAGCCTTTGTCATCTTTCTGTTTGCTCACAACTTACATCCAAAGTCAAATCTGCAACAAGTGCTGTAAAAAGTAATCACAATCATAACTTTAAAAAAGTAGAAATACTAGGGTTAAAAAACACGTCTGTGGAAGTAAAAGTACCAGCTCAACCTTTTTACTCAAGTAAAAGTACTGGTACTAGTGCTGGTAAATCTAACTGAAGTAAAAAAGTAAAAGTAATACCAGGGGGAAAAAAATGTAAAAGGACTAGACTGTAATATTAAAACATTATTGTATATAATTACATTGAACCAAAAGGGTTTTGTAGTTATACGTGTTTATACATCTCATCTAACCACAATCAAGTTCATCGTTTTTTTTTTTTTAGATCCATGACAACACGGAAATAAAACTAACTGAAATGAAATGGGAGTAACGCGGATAGTTTCTAAAATCCAAAGAGTAGAAAGTACAGATAATTGCATTAAAATGTATGAAGTAAAAAGTAGGCAGTAAAATAACTACTCAAGTAAAGTATAAACAAGTCAAAATTCTACTTCGTTACCGTCACCTCTGTCTACAACTGTGATGAGCATTTCATTAAAAAAACAAACTGATCTTAAACTAAAAAATGAACATAAATCAAGACTTTGACATTATAATGCGCCACCAAAACCAATAATTGCCACTTGAGTTGGGTACAGATGTGCTGGTAGCGTGATGTCATTTCTCCTCGCCGTGCATGTTCTACGCTTGGCAATGTGCCTGACGCTGAAAAATCTGCTTATGCAAATAAAACGGCTTCTTTAATGTATTGTGCATCACAACGAGAGAACGGTCCTCCTCTGTGTGTAACTACATCTAGCAAGCAGCGCTTCTTTGTGACATTTACTAACCCTGTGTGTCGTTTCTGTCTCCTCGTAGCGCTATCGAACATTAGCACCTCGGTTAGTCACAACTTTGCAAATATCAGCTGGATTCCAGGCGCAGAGCGAGTGGAGTCAGAGCTATTTGTTGCCTTTATGAACAACCGTAAGCTCTTCTCACTGTTCTCTACTTTATTGTAGGAAGCGAAAGTCCAGCAGAATTTCTCTGCACCGTTTATATATTTTGTGCTCATTTAATATATTTGAAGCGTTTGCAGTGTCGACTAAATATAACCGACTCTGGAGCTTCGGCCCACAATGTTAGACAATGCGAATGAAGCTGTTTTGTGCTGTGCTGTACACAGCTTGATTGATTGTTTATTTTACCAAATGGGACGATTATTTAATACTGTCTGAAAAAAATAATTAAGAAACATGTTATGGAAAGATAAATTAAGTAAAAACAATGACTCAGTATCTGATAATAACGAGAATTATACAAGAAAAAGTAATGTCCGATATTTATTTATATATTTATTTATTGATTTGTTTATTGTGAGAGAAACCAAGCATAATGCCTGAAAATGCTTTAGTATTTCAAAATAGTGACTTTGAAAGTCATAACAACAAGTTACATAACTACAAAAAAAAGTAATGTCAGATATGTATTTTTTTATTTATTGTGAGAGAAATCAAGTATAATGCCTAATAATGCCTTAGTTAGTATCTCAACAAATGACTTTGAAGCTCATAGCTACAACTTTGTATCTCATAAATGATTGAGTTATTAGGTAGTCTTATTAAGACTATATAAGACTGATAAATTAATTTATATTATGAGATACCCAGTTATTGTTATCAAAGTTATCAAAGAGTAGTACTAAGTTATTATTAGGAGTAATTAAGTCCTAATTATGAGTAACTAACATGTTATAATTAAAATACTAAGTCATAATTATGAATTACTAAGTGGATTTATTTAGTAATAAGTGATACTAAGTCATTTCAACAATTTGACAGGTTTCTGTTTATCATCGTGTATATATATATATATATATATATATATATATATATATATATATATATATATATATATATATACAATATTATAACCTCTGAAACATGCTTTCATATTTATATTTTTACATTTTCATAGTAGGTTATTATAACATGAAAATTACGTTTTAAGCCGGCTTTAAAATCTAATCATTTGCAATGAATGAGTGAAATTTTTTACCAATTATAATTTACCAGTTTAACATACACTGTTTAATCTGGCGAACTAGCCATTCCAAATATAGTGTGTTATATGTATTTTAATGAGCACACACTCATTTAGCAGCCATGCTCATACGTAACACCCGTCTTGGCTTTTGTCGTGTTGTGGTCTATGTATTAACAATAGATGTTTCTTGGCAAATGCAACTAACACCAACTCACCCGCTATGTACGTCCTGTAGGTGAAGGTAACTGGACGATATCTGAGGCGCTAAACTCTTCTAAGAATTTCCACGTCATTGACGGGCTCGAACCTGGGACTGAATACACAGTTCGCCTTATGACTAAGAACTGGGTTGATAATTCTAGTATTTTTGAAGACGTTATCAGGACCAGGGCCAAAGGTGAGAAGAAGGGGGTTTCTGAGGAAGGATGTCAGAAAAGCAAAATAAAAGTCTTTGTGGTTGTGTCCTCCATCCCATCAGTTTAATAGCATCTTCCCGTGTGGTCCATGCTCATCTCACCATGTGTTCAGCAGAGTTGTGGAGAACTTTAGGCCTCGATCCCTCACGGTTCAGTAGACTAGTCGCTGGAAATCAACACTGGTGGTTTTTTACCATCTCAAAGTTGTGTGGTTTTCAGTCCCTCTGAATAATAACTCTGATCCTGCGCAGGTCTGGCCAGTATTCATGGAAACATCTCCAACCAGGGCTGGTTCATCGGATTGATGTGTGCGGTGGCTCTGCTGACTCTCATCGTGCTCATCGCTTGCTTCGTCAACCGGAACAAAGGAGGAAAGTACTCAGGTTTGTGCCTATTAGTGAATTAAAACGGAGAAATTACATGTGTTTTTCTGGAGTCTTTGAGAGAGAAGACACTGAAAAAGAACAAAGAGTGATCAAACTCGCACCTTTAATGACGCCGTGTCGTAGCGAGTGTGCTAACATGTTCATATTTAGAACAATTCTGCAGTTTCTTACTTTCTCGCGCCGGATGCTAATTGGGTTCATTTTAAGGGTTTGGCTGATGACATATCTAATGTTTGAAATGTTTCCATAAGCAGATCAGACCTTTAAAACTTTTAAAGTTGTGTAATTGAGGCACGCGTGAGGCGTGTGAAGCTAAATCATAATAATTGACACGTGTTAATGTATTTCTTCTCATGTGAGCGGTGTGTTGTTTTTAAAAAAAAAAATAGTCGATTGAATAAATGAAAAGTAATGGATGCAGGTTAGGAATAAATGATAATATGGTGAAGCTTTTGTTATATGATTTATGATTTAATACGAATTAATTTGTATAGTATACATTCAATTTTACTGCATACATTATGCGAATATGTTCACCGTATTATGATTATACAAATTTGTATACATTATACAAATATATTCAACTTATTTTTGTTTTTATGGATTTTGGTATAATTTATTAGGGTAAAAGAAAGGGACATATGGTCACAAAATACCATTTTTAAGAGAGTGAGAGAAAGTAAATGACGAGAGAGAAAGAAAATCCAGAAAGAAAGAAAGAATAGTGCTGGGCTTAAGAGAGAGCAAGAGAAAGAGAAAAAAAGAAAAAGAGAGAGAGTGAATAAAGAGAGTGAGAAAGAAAATGGGCAGAGGGAGGGGAGAAGAGGTTAAAGGAGAGGAAGAGAGAAAGAGAGATAAACAGACACAGAGAGAAAGTGATACACGTACACACACAGAACGTACACAGAGTGATATACTATAGATTTTTGAACACACATATCTGTATATAGTTTACAGATAAGAACACATGGAAAAAGTGAGAGAATAATATTCTAAAGAATATATCATTCCCTCCAGGATTTCGCCATTTGTGTCAATTCATGCAAATTCGTCCAATTCCCGCAATTTTACAGCAATTTTTTGGTCCGTCAGTTTGGTCCGTCACAGCACTAACTATAATAATAACTTCCTTACTTGTATAATATAAACATAAATATAAGTCATGCTCATTGTTCTTTGTTTTTTACTTTTTTTTTATTACCTCCTTTAGTGAAAGAGAAAGAAGACCTCCACCCAGACCTGGAGTCCCAGGGCCCAAACGACGACACGTTCTGTGAATACAGGTATTACACATAATTACACCAAGATATAACAAGAGCGATTATATTATAAGAAAATATACAGGAATATACAGGTGTAATGCTCTCACTGTGGCCGCAGCCAAAGATTGACTCTGTTTTCTGTGTGATTTGTGCATTTTTTTTCCTTCGATTTGAAAGCCAGCACCAAACCAGGCCGAGCTCTGGACGTGCAGCAAGTTAAACGTATGTGCGTGTGTGATGACACTGTCGTGGTGTGTGAGTAGTGTAGCACTCACGTCAGGCTCATTCAAACTCAGCGCTTCTGTATCGAAGCCCATCAAAGTAGAAGACCTTCTTGTCGCGTTAAGTTCAAGTTCAAGTTCAGTGCATTTGTAGGCCGCATTAATCAGTCCGCAGTCGATATTCTTAAAGGTTTCTTTGAAAGTGACGTTTCGAGTCACATACTGGATCTGCAGACGCAACATTTAATGTCAGTGTGTGTGTGTGTGTGTGGGGGGGGGCTATGGAACCCTTAACAAAGTTGTGTTTTCTGAGTTGTGTTAATTATTGCAAGTACTATACTAATGTACACACACACACACACACACACACACACACACACACACACACACACACACACACACTCATTACTTTTTTTCTCACTCCTACTTTTTCCCATTTTACAATATACTACAGTATATACTCCATTTTACAATATACATACTTATATTAATTAATTTATTTTTTTTAAATATTGTTTTCTTACTCTCATTATTTTTATATGATCTATTTGAGTTTGTGAGTTGATAAGTTTTATCATTTTGCATTCATACTTTGAGGCAAACAGATGTTTCTTTCAAAAATGTATGTTTGATTGTTGCCTGTTGTTGTGCCTGCTTCGTTGTCATTTATGTATCCATGTTTGTTCATTCATTTAAAAAAAATGTTGCACTTGCATTACAATTTCATATATAAGATTCTTAAAATTCATATATAATAAGACAACAGTAATAATTGGTTTAATGCATAAATTATTGTATAAAACACCTGAAACTAATTAGTATTTTGATGTGTGGCAGAACTATTTAAAGAATGACAAATGTTTGAATTTTTACAATTTTTTGATATATTTTGACACGTGTTTTCTTACTCCTAATTTTAATTTTCTCATGTACCCATGTTTTCCGTCCACCACAGTGACAACGACGAGAAGCCGCTGAAGGGCAGCCAGCATTCGCTGAACGGCAACGTGAAGTCTGGGGACAGCGGAGACAGCATGGCGGACTACGGAGACGAGGACGCTCATTTTAACGAGGACGGCTCTTTTATCGGGGAATACTCCGGACACAAAGAGAAGGTCTCGGTGGAAATCAAGGGAACCAATCAGAGCACGGCGTAACGGACCACCAACGAATTAGGTGTTGGCTAAACTCTTGCTAAAAGATCAGGGGAAACGGAAATAAAAAAACGACTTTGGGAAACTCCAAGGACATTTTTTTCGAAATTAATGTGTTACTGTCCAGCTCTAAGTCCAACTCACATCATTTACTTAGTTTGTTTTTTGCGTACAGCACCTGATGGGCCATGTCAGTCGGGCACTTCCGCGAGATCTGCAAAGGTCATGAAAGGTCAAGCTTCTGAGGTAACACGAGGACGTCCGTACACACACACACACACACACACACACACACACACTTTAGTCATGTCACCACTAGCCAGTTTAATGTCAGGGTATAAACTTTGTATTTTCACTTTGCGCTCCAGGCGAATGTTATTGAGATTTATTTTATTGCCGATTCTGTATACTGTGCGTTCATTAAATGTGGGTTATTGTGTACGTATGAGTCGCCTGAACAAAAAGGAAATCCAAAAAGCAAACGTTGGTTCACTGGGAATCAGTCTGGCGAGCTTTGTCGAACACTCTTGCCTCGGATGGTTTCTCGTGAGCAATTTTGGCTTCACTAACACAATGCACAGTCGCCATATTCAGTGCCATAGTGATTCTGCTGCTATTAACACAATAGCCATATTACAGTATCAGTCAGGCACTTATTTAAAAAAAAAAAAAAGCCTTTTTTGCCTTAGAGTTTCCGTGAAGCACTGAAGTCTCGTGTAACCTACTATACGATCATGGAATCCGTGAAAGTTTGGACATCGGCATTAAATTCCTATTTGTTATATTGTCTTTGACCGGTCAAACACTGGACATTTCCCAGAGGAAAAAAAAAACACTTTCAGGAAGATCAAACTCGGTTCTGTACTATGTGTCTGTACAAACATTTTATTTGCATGTTGAATGAGTTTCTTTCTTGTGCAGAAATGATATTAAAATTGTATCTTTTTTTGGTTTTCATCCCGTTTTTTGTTTTACTTGTTGAATGCTATTGGGTTTTTTTTTAGCCTCTCAAGGTTAAAAAGGTTGTGTGTGTGTTTGTTTGCGTGTGATTTTGCGTGTGTGGAGTTTTTTTGATCTGTGTAATTTTAGCAGAAAAAGAAATTGCACATGTTGTGTTGGTAATTTCAAGAAATTTGCATTCATTTTATGTTGTATCTAGAAGCACCACATGTTAGACGCACAAAATCTGTACAAAACATAAAATCACAAATGTTTTGTTTATTTTGACATGTTTCCAATACAGTTCTACAGTTTTGTACTCTACACAATTTCTACAGGTAAAAAAGACATTAAACCAACAAGATTTTAGGACCATAAACTGCAGAAATCCTACGTTAAATCCCTAAATAACGTGCATCCTTACACTTCTTCAATATTAAAAATTCAAAGCATGTTATTGCATGTCACATTCTCAACTTCTGTAGACTATAACACCAGTTATTAAGAAAATATAAAATAATTATAATACTATATGGGCGTGCAGCAACGTATGTAATTATTATTTTGAAATTTGGAAAAAAAAAGAATTCCACAAAATGTTTTCTTTGCAAATTCTTTGATGTTATTTGACAATTTTTGTAATATTAAAAATGCAGCAATTTGGTTAACTATTTAATTTAATTCAGAAGGTGAATTTTGCGACAGTTTAAATAAATGAATAAGCACAAAAGCACCCTGACGGAGACCAGAGAAGACTTCACAACACATTGCCGCTCCAATAAAGCACAAAACGCTTTAAGACACATATTGTGAGTAAAGATCTATAAAACTGGTGGTCTACACTATAGACCCCCACACATCCCTGGAATATGGTTTTCCCAAGCCTTCATCCCAGAGGAAATCTGAGTGTTTGGCCGTTGGATTGCAGTCGTGTTGAAATCACTAATGGAGCAACTGTAAATGAGACGATGATGTTGAGAACAGAGGCGTCAGATGATCTGTGTTGAAGAAAACAATTTTAAAATGCCTTAAACGTTTCATATGAGTTGGGCCTGAAAGGATGAACAAGATTGATATTTTTCTAAGTGTGTTTGTATGTTGATCAGTCAGATTTATGCAGAACTAAAACTTTGAAGTAAGAAAGTGGCTCGTACACTTCCCGTAACTGTCCCTTTGCTCACATGTCCTTATACGGCATTCTAAGGTTCTTCCTTACTCCCTCACAATGACTGTATAGGATGATGTTTTTCTCAATGGTAACCAGCTGATTACGGTCTTGCAGTCTGTGCTCACTCCTCTGTGATTTTGAAATTAACTTCAATTATCTGGTTGGGTGATTTTTTACTAAGAACAGCAGTTTCGGCAAAGAACCGGTCATAAAAGGTTTAGACCTAACAATCTGAAAGACACAGTGATGATCTTATGATATACTGAACCTACAGCAATGACTACAATATTAATAATGTAGCGCGTGTGCAGATCATGTTTATCTTCATAATGATATAAATATGTATTTTAACCTGAAGACAACTGAATTAACCAGCTGGTGTTGCACAATGAATCCAGAATCAGAGGTGTATCTGAAAACTATACTTGAGTAGAAGTACCGATACCTTACTGTAAAAGTTACTCCATTACAAGTCATCAATTGCAAGACTCTTGAGTAAAAGTCCCTAAGTATCCTATTTTAAAATAACTTAAGTATTTTACTTGCACTGAATTTAGGCTAAAAGAAACGCCAAGAAACGTGAAAATCAAGAAACTCTTTATTTATGCGTTTTTTATTGATATAGAAATTAAATAGATAAAAAAGAATGTGCAAAAATGTGTCAAACTCAAATGTGCAAAAAGTGCAAACGCTAATTCACGTTCACGTTAATTAGCTGATAAATAGCATCCAGGACCTTCAGCATCCTGCAGATGGCGAAATCACCTCTTTCATAGAAAAAGATGCCAACATGTCGCGCACAATCGTGATGTAGTGAGTTACAATACGTGTCAAACTAAATAGTGGTTATGAAACTATTTTATATAATAAATGTTGTAAAATTAATATTATGAAAAGTTGTTTATATTGTTTAGGAGATTTAGCAGAAAATTGACCATCTGTGTGTCATGTTCTGTGATAGGTTGACCGCCAATCCAGGGTGTGTTTGCTTCAGAACCAGTTGCTGGTCTAGAACCAGAAAGGCATAAGTGGTCCCGAAAATAGATGAATGATTATAACGGTGCATTACATGTTTTGGACAAATGAATCAGTTCTTGAATCTCAAGAGAAGGTTGCTTTACATTTTCAAATCACAGATGATTTTTCTCTGTCTTGAAATGGGAGAGACGATGATTGATGATTGGAACTGGGGGGATGGAAGGGGGGTTGCAACGGTTGTTTTCATGGTTAACAATTTTGACTGCATTTAAATGGAAATATATAAGGCAAAATAGGTGGTTTGCTATAAGTATTGCGCAATCTTTGCAGTCGGATCAGTCAAAGTAGCAATGACATCCTGTCTATATACAGTTCCGTCATATTTTCATATCTGGAAAAAGTTCCATTTTTTTTTTGTGTTGCTGTGTGTTTAAGTGTAATTGCTTC
The DNA here is from genome assembly GCA_017309775.1 of Paedocypris sp. Pulau Singkep. Lineage (NCBI taxonomy): Eukaryota > Metazoa > Chordata > Actinopteri > Cypriniformes > Paedocypris > Paedocypris sp. Pulau Singkep. The sequence continues at coordinate 19,270,729 of MU204204.1, forward strand.
TGTCAACCACTAAGTCTTTTTGAGCAGATTGCTGAATACAGAAAACGTGCCGGCATTTTATTTATTTAATTTTATTTTTATGTACCAAGCTGTTTGCTTCCCTCATCGGTGCCACAACATCGAGCAGAATATGTGCGGATGTCTTTTCATATCTTGATAATTCGCAATGTCACATTTCTCGAATTCTTGCACTTCACACGAACGGAATTTCATTACTCTTATCTTTCAAAAAATGGGCACAGATTTATAATTGCTCGGTCTGCGCTGAGTACATTTCTCTGGGTTTTGGAAACTAAATCAGTGTGTGTGTGTGTGTGTGTGTGTGTGTGTGTGTGTGTGTGTGTGCGTCTGGTTCACAGCGAGCTGGAATAAAGCAAGGACTGCGGATCTGACCAAAAGCGTTGGGAGAATGTCGGTCTGTGTTAAATGAGTCTGGGTTTCCTGCAGGAGGCGGCTGGGGACGGACGTGGAGTGAAGACGGGACCACGAGCAGAGCAGCGC
>MU204204.1:19274040-19291540 GCA_017309775.1 Paedocypris sp. Pulau Singkep
ACTGCATCTCCATTTGAAGTCTCTGCAGGGTCGTCAAGTCATCGTGGCTTGTCCTTTCATATTACCTGGAATTATATTTGCAGCATAATATTTTTAGCAGCAGCAGCAGCAGCGGTGGCGTGGTACACAGTGGCAGAGACAGTCCACGTGAGCTTCATTACGTCTGTCAGTGGTGGTCCTGCCTCTGACCTTCATGGTGAAATGATGCCATTACATCCAGCAAAGCCATTGTGGAGAAAATTGCTAGGAAATGGATTGTAATCAGCACAGATTACCTAACTGGATGCCTTCACCAACCGTCTACCAGCTGCTTTTCTCTCAAGGTAACATTTAAGAATGTGGCGTAAGAGGTTTGTTGGCAAGTCAACAGTTTTAATTAGAGAATATAAATGCAGACAAACCTCCACAGTTGCCACCGAGGTTTTGATGAAGTAACACTCTCGCAAATTCTTTTTGGAATATATAGAACATTGCGGTGCAGTGGGTAGCGCTGTTGCTTCACGGGGTCAAGGAACCCAATCGAGACTTAATTTGAGTTTATATTTCTGTTTGGGTGTGATTTCTGAATGGATATGCTCACCCTGATTACCATTGGTTGTCCCACAGTCCAAAGCAAGTAGAAGAGCCCATTGGTTAGAGTCGAAATGTGTGGATTCCGCTTTGTCATTGGTCGACCACTATTCAACATGATGGTCTGTTTCTACCCTAAGGCCAAGGATTAATAAAACTCCATAGGGCAAAGAAATTGGCACAACCTACATCCGTTCCAAAATTACACATATGGCATCTCCAATCTTGGGATAAACTATCAAAATGCAGTCGACTCATTGCTCACAAAACAAGACACACTGATGGTTACTTTACATAATTACCTTATTTAAACATCTATGGTGTACTTTCCAGACCAAATTGCTTCAATTGCCCCTTCTTACAATGAAACAGGATCATGTAAACGTGTTTATGATTTACTTTAAAGTTTCAAAAAGATAAATAATCGCGGAGCACACGCAAGATTCTCATTGGCTAATTCTCATACATCAGATCCGCGACATGCAGGTAATGAGCTTCACCTGGAGCCGCCGACTTTGTGTGTTTTCGTGCTCAGTTGTGAGTTTCTGTGCTTCTTTGTTCAGGGATCATCATCTCATCACTTCTCATCAATGTAGTATCCCATCGTGTTTCCTGTGTTCATCATTAAACTCTTTAATGTTCTTAAGTTCTTAATTAATCTCTTTAGTTCTACACTAATCCCATTTGGTTTTCTTTTCTTATCAACGGGAGAGGAGGATCATTTCTTTCTAAAATACTGTTTTATCATTGGACAAGAACGCCTGTGTGGTGACATCAGCAGTGCACCAGTCATTTTCATTTTTTAGTGTTATTTAGTCAAAAGTATTTTTGTGAAGTGTTTTTTCTGTCAACGTAAGGTTTGTTTGTCAATTGTCTAAAGAGTCTGATGGACAAGAACAACTTACCATTAAGGAACTGTGTGTCTGAATGAATGGATTCTCTAGTCTCTGCTCCATCTGTATGAGTTTGAATATGAAATCAGTGCTTTGTCTTAAAAGCATCACTAAATCCTGCTGCTGAATGTGAAAATCAGATTCTGTCCAACATGTTGAATCTCTAGTAGAACCTTGATGCACGAAGTGAATGGTACTGTGCCATGTTATATTAGAGGTTTTATGGTAACAATTGGTTTTATTGTCAAATGTTAATGCCATGACTGCACATTATCAATTGGACGCCATCGAGATCACAACAATGATGCTGTGAGTTTAACTCACGGTCATTTTAGTCAAAGACTGACCACAAATATTTAATCCAGTTCACCAACAGAACAGTGTAACCGTTAATAATTAACATCTATAATATCTGTCTGTGATTCTCTCAGATGAGTTCTTCTGTTTTCAAGGATCCGGTGCTCAAGGTCTATTGGTATTCCTCACTCAACTGGCTCCCAACCGAGATTTTTTTTTTTTTTTTGATAGTCAGAACTTGAAAGCTGTGAATCCTCCATGAAAAGTTTTCAAAGGAAAGGTGTGAAAGTCACTGGCTCAGCTATCGCTTCAAGTCTAGGTGTATTATCATCAAGCCGTGTCTTTTATTCCTCACTTTTCTTTGAATCCCCTGTCATGTAGTGCCTAAAAAGCACAATTAAAGTTGGCAAATTAAGTCAAATGTTCAACGTTTATGACCCGCGGTCATACTAACAGTCGAGAAGCCCTTGCTAAATGGAAGGCTAAGTATCAAAGCGCTCACGTCACAACGCTTTCTGTCTAAGTAAGTGATTCAAAGCAGCGAACAAGATGTCACGTGCATTAAACATGGACCATAAGCTCCTTCACGCTATTCAGCAAAGACGCACGCCGATGGATATTCGCCCTTATGGACTTGATTACGCTCGATGAGTAAAGGGATCGTTTGCGTGGAGGAAATAAACATGCTTGTTATAAATCGGAAGTTAGCAATTGTAGCACGCGCCCCATTGTTGGAGACACATTTCATTGATCATTGAATGAGCCTCGACTCAGGTGGAGTGGAGAAAGACGGTCATTTAGCATCTTTTGGAGTATTGTAGGCCATCATCTGCAATTTTACGCTTGATCTAGAGTCCCTTTATCCTCTATTTACTGCTGAGCCTTCACTATCAAATATAAATCAGGCATCATCCACGCATATTCTGCGGCTTCAGCACGACAGAGTTAATTGCTGTGGCGAAGATGCCGTGTTAGGGACGGTGGAGCGGATGAATATGGCTGGCAGGCGAGCAGTAACGTCAAGAGAAATGATGAGCCGTGCCTCCGAATGCAGAAACAATTGATGGAGTATTGGATCTGTTTAGATTTGCAGTGATGGATGTAATGAAAGGTACCAGACGCTCAGTATGAGTGATACATTTTAAGGACTTTGGGCTTCTCTTATTGATCACATGTATTATTTTTATTACTGCCAGTAAGATCAGACCATGGGTTATTAATGACTTTGATCTGTTTTCCCATCTTACAGTATATCGTATTATTCCACCTTTCTAACCGTCCGTCTGTGTACCAGAAATGGTCAAACTTCTTGAAGTAATGGGTCTATAGTCGTAGATGGAATTTTAATATGGATTTAGTATATATTTTGTTTGCATTTTGCAGTGATGCTTAGTGATATTTGTAGTTTATGCAAAGTCAGAGGAATAAATTAAGAAATACTCTGAACATATGCACACAAAGTAGACCATGATTGGCCCATGTGAGAAAATAAAGGAATACATTCAAAATACTTATCGCTAGTCATCTAAATAAAATGAAATGTAGCAAAATTCTAGAGGTCTGGGAAACAGAATTCTGGGTAATGGTGTTCAGACGATGGATATAGTGAAACAGATGCAACAATAAGGACTTTAGAATGAAGACATGCAATTATTTAACAGAACGTACTTGAAAACGATCATTTCCAGTTTAAACGTGATGCAAAATTACACTAAAATTAACATTAAAAACAACATTGCTGAACTTATTTTCAATCCTTCTGTCATGATGGTGTTCTACTAGAGGCTTTACGGTACGTTTTCTAATTATTCTTTATTCAAAAATGCATGTGTTCACATCCCATGTTCTTACAAAGCCCACATGTTCTTAGCATTGAGACCACATAAGTTGCCTCATGGAAACACTGTTGCTAATAGAAAATGTTCTCAATTAGGTCCTTTAGGCAGGAAGCACCAGAGACTCTCTGCTCACACAAATAAACACACTCATGGTAACTTTACGTATTGACTTTAATTAACCATCTATTGTCTTCTTCTAAGACACATCGCTTCAATTGCCCCTACTTACAATGAAACAGGATCATATAAACGTGTTTATGTTTTACTTTAAAGTTTATTAAAGATAAATAATGGCGTGGAATGTACAGTGTGTCTGAATTAATGGATTCTCCAGTCTCCGCTTAGTCTGTATGAGGTGGTGATGCGACAGAAATAGATGCAAACTGCTGTCAAACATCTAAAGAAGAAACTCTGTATGAGTGTGTTTCTAAAAGCTTTATTTATAAAACTATTTGAATATTTCACCATTAAGTGTTATTCCTCCACGTGACAGTCAGTTACTGACAAATGAGCCAATGTTCTGTGACATTGACTCCAACATGTTGAAAAGCATATTGCCATCTTCATTAGAACACCACCTTGATGAACGAGTTAGAAACTAGACTGCCATGGTGTTCAATTAGAGGTTTTACAGCACATTCGTATCAATTGAAATCAATTCGACCTCATATTGAGTGTTTTTCTATACAGTTACCATTGCTGAATCTGCACTAGCTGCCTGAATCAGGTTCAGACTCCATCAGAACTGACAGTTGCCTGCAAAGTGGTCACTTTAACTTCCGTTCAGATCTACAACCCATCTCCAACACTCAGCTCTGTCAACAAACAACATCTGTTTGCACCATCAAATAGCATCCTAGTGGCCAAATCTTTACTTCCCTGATTCCACAATGGTGGCACGTTCCCTCAACTCCAAACAGAATGGAACTTGTGTGAAAGTCCATTTTAGAAAGAAGCACACAACCTTTGATGTTCTCTTAATTTTGGACCGTTTGACTGCCTCAACTGACTTTTACGTGCCTCATTTTTTTTTTTTTTTTTATAATTGAGTTTTGAATTTACACACTTATATTCAATACCCCCCCCCACACACACACACACACACGGCAAAAAAAAAATTTCTAACATATATATACATACTATATATATAGTAACAATAATACAATAATACGGTTTATAATAGTACATCAATAATAATTCCACTGTTCAGGGTCCACAATAATTAAATACATTCTTAACGAAACAATGCTCCATATTTGTCAATCAATCAAATTGTTGGGTGACATAAAAGGCATCGCAACATCGCAACAGTAGAAAAAAAAAAAGAAAAAAAAACACCTTCGTACATGGCCCCAGTTCAGGTAACATAATAACAAGTTGCATTGGGCAAAAGTATGCGTGGATAGTCATCAATGTATATTGTTTGGAAATGACAGAAGGGTTAAATTAGCTTTTGATCACTAGTCGACAATGGACCCTAGTTTTAGCCTCTGGAACACTACTAATGGCAGACCATAATTACACTTAACTAATATTAGCTCACCCTCAGCCAATTCAGACATTACAATCCTTCTGGTTCTTTAGAATCCAATAAAAACCAAATTCAAACTGAAGCTTAAAACTGTAAAATCAGTGATCATTGTTGTATTCAGCCTCAGAACAACATGCTCACGCTAACACGATGTCAAGGCGCTAAACACCACAGTCAAAGAATAGTGAAATTTCCCATTCCTAGTAATTATGTTCTTACGGTTAAACCCTCAAAGCCTTTAAATCGGGATCTTTAATAAACACAGGGCTGTAAAAGATTCCAAGCAAATCCCATTTCAGTCACGATCCCACTCTGGGCGCGCTAGACACTCAGCTGAAGCTCTCGGAGTGCGGCGTGATGCTTGACTCGGGAATGATTGTGTTTACCATCCTTATTATTTCCTCAACAAACAGCTAAATATTAATCATCCTTATTTGCATGAGTCTCTGAGGGATTCCGCACGCGTCTCTAATGAGATTTGATTACGTGAGATGTGGATCTGTGCCACGTTTCTTCCTCTCGCACCTGTTTACCATGTAAATGTCTGGTTTTCTGATTAAGATTATGCAGCGGGAAATGGTCTGCATTGGAAGCGCAGATCAGCTCGGAACCGGAGAGCGACTGCAGCATATTGACATTGGTTTTAATCAAAAGTTTTGCTTGTTTAGGTTTATTGGCTTTTTGATATTTGGCTTGAAACGCATTACTCACACTGCTCTCACGCTTTCTGAGGGATTTACTTAAATATTGGATTGAAACAATGGAATGGTGAACAGTTGTTCAGACGTCTGTTTTAATCTTTTTGTCATTTCAGTGCCACTCTGAATGGACTCTCTCTAGTCTTAATAGCAGCATAATTACTTGTGTTTACTTGAATATAAGAACCTCTTTTTTAAAAGCTCAAAAACTGAGAGAGGGGGGGCGTTTATGTACATTTATCAAATTTGTATTTAAATATAAGCGTCCATTTTTCAGACTACGGATTGTTAAAGATTTCATTTAGTATCACTATTAAAGACTGACTGAAAACCGTGAAAACCTGGACTGGATTTCTCAAAAACTGGAATGTATTTGGTAAAAAAAAAAAAAAAAAAAAAAAAAAACATGGACCCGATTTCTCAAAAACTGGAATGGATTAGTAAGTAAGTAAAATACTTTAAGACCATTGAAACTATCTTATGTCAACATTTCTCAATAATCTGAATGGATTCATTTAAAAGAAAACCCGGACCGGATTTCTCAAAAACTGGAATGGACTAGCTGAAAAAATCTAAAGGTTTCTGTCAGTCCATAGTAATATTGTTTTAGAAATTCCCTTTCTATAATGCTATAAGTTGCTATACTTAGTGCCATGATTCTGGGTTCAAGTCTCAATTAACTTCAACGTTTCAGAATATGTCACTATGGTAGAATTTGTATAGAGTTTTTGCTCTGTCCTTAATACTTCCAGTAAGACCATTGAAACTATCTTGACAAACATAACATTTTCAGTGGCGCTATGAAATAGGCAGTTTTGTGATATTCCAGGTCTCCTGGATCAAAGAGTTCTCAAGTACAGAAAAAAAGCATATCATTAATCTTATTCAGTAATTATTAATGATTCGATACTTGATTTGGTGCCTTTTGAGACTCTCAAGGTCACCATACAGAAAAAGATAACACACACACACACACACACACACACACACACGCGCACACACACACACACACACACACACACACACACGCGCGCACACACACACACACACACACACACACACACACACCAGTTGTCCAGCCAATCCTCACATCCAGGAATCTCCTCCATACACACACACACACACACACACACACACACACCAATGGTCAATTTTCCAATGCCACTTCACCCGTCAGTAAGGAAAATTGTTGGAACAACAAAGGTCATTGGCTTAATTTGCTTATGTGGTAGTTTACTGGAAAAAAAAAACAGTATTTTCTAATGAATACAAAAGTTCAGTATCTGTACACAACACTGCCGGCGTCACTTGAGTTTGGCAAACATGTCATACTTCATGTGTCGGGAGGAAACACAACCTTGCCCTCACAGCTCTAATTGGAACAGACTAAAGTTGTCTTTCTCTTTAGGAATCACGGGGCAAAAGGAACCTATAGATAGAGTTCTGTTCTAATGCTGAAATGTGACGTTCTCAGGAAAATTGCCTTCAAAAGGTGTGAAATAGAAGTGGCAAGACGAAGGTAATGGCTTTCAATAAAGGCAAGCATTTAATAACACTCCAGTGAACTTTACTACAACGCAAGTGCGGAATGAGCTGACACACATTTCTCTAAATAGCACCTTGTGATGTTTGATTTAAGTTTATTGTATAAAACTTATAAAGCTAAGCCACGGAGCAAAAACACTGGCACAGAGTAGACAGAGCAAAAATACAGTAAATTGAGTTGAGAGAACATGAAGATCATGTGAATCTAGGCTTTTTGTTTTTGTGATAATTAAACAATTGTGGGAGAACTGATAGAGCTGTTCTGATGTTAGTCTTCTTTTTATTTTTAATTGTTTTCGTTTGTAAATGTTGTAAAAATGTATATTAAATATGTTTTGAAAATGTAACTTGAAATATATTAAATATTTCAAGGCATGTAAATATAAAGGCAAACTCCTCCACTTTCTATGATAGTTGAATTCCTGAATTATGTTAAAAAATAAATAAATAATAATAAAAAAAAAAAAATACAATTTTGTTTGAAAGCAAAGAATAAAATACTGTTTGCTGTATACATTTTTATAAATGTACATTGATGGGACAAATAAAAGTTTTTTTTCTTCGTCTTCTTCTTCTTCTTCCATCTTCATGATTGCACACATTTTACAGTGAAGACAGAAACTTAAGTAACAAACGTACCTACAGTATTTTTATTTTGAGCAGCAAGATCTTAAAACATGGATACACAACATTTTGCGCTTCCAACCCTTCAGATCTAAAATAAAAAATAAATAATAATAATTTCTCCATCTAATCAAATCCTCCATCCTCCACCTAATCAAATTAACAATATAGCAATTGTATATCAAATAAAGAATCTGTCATTCAAGCATGAGTTTTTCCCTTCACATCCCCTTGATAGACTCACATACTTCAACTGTAAAGAGGCTTCAGACAAAGTAGCTTCAGTTTGGTTTTGAAGCAGGTTCAGATCAAGACTTTTACCATTTCAGCGAAGGCCTTTCATGCTCCGGAGTGAGATAAAGGTCATTTTGCTGCACTAATCCTTGTATTGTCAAGGATTAGTTCTTTATCCTGTGCAAAATTGCTTTCTGTGTGGTAAAGAGGAGCTCACCAGATCCTTACAAGAGAACCTGCCCTTGAGCTTTATATGTTTGGCCTTGACTTTATTCTGACTTGTTAAAAGATCAAGCCTGAAAGATCTTGAATCCAGAGAAGCGTTTCAAGAATCACTTAAGAAAGCCAAAGTTCCTCCAGTGTTATTTCAACTCCGTGTTTTATTGTAGATCAGAGGGATAGAGTATTCAAAAAGACTCATTTGGATGGGGAAAAAAAACGGTTGGAGAGTTGTGGTAGTTACTAAATTATTCATCGACATTTCTTTGCCCACATTTTTCTGACTTTAAGAAATGTAAAAGAGGATTTTGTGGGTGTGAATGTCCGTTATTGTCTGGTTGATATATTGTTTAATACGTGAATTAGATATGTCATCTTTGTTCCATTTATCTTTAGCACATATTGGCCTGCTGACAGTCATAGGTCGATGCCTTTTTTTTTTATTTCGCCGGTGCTGTCGGATTTCATTCAGTGTGTGATTCTGCATCCGTATCAGAGATAATAAACAGGAAGAGTTCACCACTGGAAATAATTGACTGTGCTGATAGTTATCAAGAGCATCCTACTGCCTCTTTCCTGATCTAATCCTTTCCACAAATGTTTGAGGAGGAATTACATTGCTCCTGTGCGGGTCTGTGCATGAAAGATGGCTCGTGAATCACGATTGCTTGACTTAGAAACCATGTTAAATGGCGTCATAATACAACTGTTGTTTATAACCCTCCACAACATGCGCTGTAACACTAACCCCATTACCGTAAAACCGGCACTATAAAGTATATTAGCTGAAGCTTGTATGTATAAGCCAACTCAATGTTGTAACTGGTGATGTCAACCCAACAGCCTTTACTAGATAGGGCATAGCTACAATACTTGCTCAATTTGCTCTTTCGTACTAGGTGGAGATAAGTTTACACACCAAAAAAAAAAACGTGTTTACGTTTGTAACTGAAATTGTGACTTCAAACATCCAGAATTGAAGGCTACATGACAAATACCTGTAACACATCTCTTTTAACGGAAATACATGTTGAGCAATTTGCAAAATATTAATTAAATATTTATAGAAAATATAGTCAATATCTTTAGAAAAAATGAGAAAACGTATTGGTTTGAAGTGCATATAGTAGACTAAAATGTTTCCTGGCTTAAATAAATATTTCCTGGATTTCCGGATGTGACTGTTTTTCAGCCAATCAAATCAATTTGAGGCGTGACCTATGGTGTCATAAGTAAAAGTGTACAAGTTGTTTATTAGTTACCACATTGCGCTAATGAGCCTCGCCTAACTAGCTGTAGCAAAACCTAGAATCCAATGGAATCGCACTGGGATTTTGCACTGGATTAAGAGTGACTGGTATATTGGCAGTGTCCAAGTTATTCTCATTAAGCTTGTGGTTTGTTGGTTTTCAGTTGTGATTCTGTTCCCCTGTGCCCTTTGTTAATATGTTTATTACAATATAGTATGAAATGTGTGTTTTTGTCATGTTTTCTCATTTTTTATTACGTACCGTTACATGTTTGAGCATGTTTGCATTTTGTGAAGGTAATCTGTTTCCATGTTTTAGAGTCTCGGGATTTCCAAATCTATTGTTGTTTATTGTTGTTTATTTGGACTATTCAGCATTTTTTGCAAGCATTCAGCATTCAGCAAGTTCAAGTTCAAGTTTATTTATATAGCATTTTTCTTAGTCCCAGACCAACGCAAACCAAGCTATGTGGAATTATGAAAAACAGAGTCTTGAAGAAGATAAATGTCCATTGTTTATCATGTGTTCAAAAATTAGGAAAAAAAGAGTCAAATACATAATACACAATGTCTTTTTTCTCCCGTAACATCCAGTAAATGAGCCTTTGTTACATGATTTGATACTTTTGTTCAAATAAAAACGTCAATTATTACAGAAATATCTAACAATCCATTCCTAAGAAAATAATTCAACGATTTTCTTCCCTCACAAATCTTGTTAAATGGCAAAAGCCTTAAATTATATTTCTGCTTCACCACCTAACAGTGATGAGAGAACTTATTATAGTGACCTTTGAAAAAAAAACTGGATTTAAATGTATGCAGCATTCGGGTGCTAATCTGCTGCCTGTTTAAAAAGCTGCGATGATCTACGTATCTGACAAACTCCATTTACAACAGAATAGGGCTTTTGAATGCTATTCTAAATGGACTAAAAAAATTCAAGTAGAATGCATTTTTTTCTAGACAACTCATTTCAGCATCTAGACACTGTAGCTCATCATTGTTCGAGAAACTGGTTTGTAGGTTTGATATATGTGAAGGCCCAGATCCTGTTCATTGCCACCTCAGAAAGTGTGAATAATGAGCTTCGGGCAGGTGATATGGGAAAGCACGGTCAATACTGCCACCGCTGTCGTAGCTTTATCTAGATGACCCTTCTCTCGCTCAAAACCAATTTGTCTTATTCATGCAATGATGAAACTGTGCAACACATAAGGGATATATTGTAGTCCAGCTCATACGGCCATCGTCTAGGAGATGGATGGATCAGGCAAGCTCAATATCTGCGGCTGAAGACCTCAGCAAGCACTGCTGTATTAGAAAAGTAAAAACTCAAATAATGATTGTACAACATCATCAACACTGATTTTAACATGAGAAACAACTAAGCGTGTATACAAATCAGACCAAATGGGGAAAATGTGCAGGTTTGAATTTTATACACAATTGGCGCGAGGAAAACTTGAATCTGGGAAATGAAGTTCAATATTTAAATGTGCGTGAATTGATGTAATAATCATATTATTACAAGTAAACACTAACAGCCAGGTTGTTTTTTTTTTTATCATTATATATTTTTTTTATTCGCTTCAGTCCAGAAATGTGTACTGTGATAAGATCAGTGCATTCTTATTTAGTTGGCAAGTTATCATTTGGATAGTGGGAACACAGCCACTCATTATGCAAAATAAAAGCCCCCGGGGCGATCAGGACCAAGACACCAAGCAGATAATGACTGTACATTTTTCTTTATATTTGACTAAATTATCAAGCAAACCCCTTGGTTGTCTTGAGATAAACACAACATTAATTAGTTGGGTTTTTTTTAGTCGATGCATTTTATACTTGTACTTCTAATGAAAGCTGCTGTCACTTCCATTATTTTTGAAGTACGACACTGCGACACAGAGACCTGCTTTTCTCCCTAAAGGCGTCTTTATTCTTTTAATGAAACCATCAGAAAATGAAAACATGCTTTGTCCTCGTAGGCATGAACAAATAAGATATTTTGCTGTAAGTTACTGGAACACTAGTCCAGTCTGGAATTATGTTCTTTTTGTAGAACAAAAAAAAAAGGTTCTGTTTTAGAGTCGTTTTCTGGAAGAAAGAGTTGCAGGTTGAGAAATTCTAAAGAAGCTTAAGAGAGATGCTTATTGTAATTTGTTCATGACTGAACATTTGTTGTTTTGTATTTATCAGAAGATGGTTCTTCGCTTACATTGTGTGAAAAAAAAACATGCTTTGTTTTGTTCTTTTTTGCATCTTGTTACTGTAAAATGTACACTGTTTTGTAAGGGTGAATTCAGTAGTGTCTTTCAACAAATTGCTGTTAAATCCATACGGAACTCAATTTTTATGTATCATTTCATATTATACTGTATATAAAATCCCTTTATTGCGGGGTACCAGAAGGAAAGCTTAAAACTTTCTTTTTTTTTTCGATTTGACATGATAGTTTTAATAAAAATATAAAGAAATAAAAAAATACAAAATTAAAATACATTTATTTTAAGCATTTCTCCAGAAATACAATGTGGTGTACAGGAAAGAGTTAAAATTTCTATCACAAAAATATACCACACCACAATCAAGTAACCCACCAGGAAATTCTACTCAAAATTCACTTGGAAATTTTAGTAGAAATTTTACTGTTCTTCCCCCTAGACCCCCGAACTGGTTAATTAAAAAAAAAAAAAATGGTTGTTTTCCACATTTGGAGCAGCTCCCCTAGTGGTCACTGCAGTGGAAAAGCATTGGAGCAGTTAATTTACACCTGGTGGTCAAATTATGCATTACAAGTGTATACAATTCATCAAGGTTTTTTATTTGACGATAAACAAACTGTATCACCAGTGACACAATACGTTATAAAAGGATATAATGATTTATTTAACCCATGCATTTGACCTAAAATAAACAAAGGTTGAGGGTTTGAAAAACAGAAAGCTGATTCATAGTTTGACTGTAATGCAACGTCATTTTGCAGATTGAATGCAAAATGTAAACATAAAATTTTTTTTTGAATAAATAAGCAGAACAGCATAATTTGTTTCTCAAATTTCCAAACTTCCATTCGCTCTCTGGTGTCTCGTCTGGATGCAGAATTTGTGAGCAACTTTCTCAACGCGAGTATCAAAAGAGACTAAATTTGCAAAGAAAAGGAGCCAGGCGTTACATACTCAAAGAATGTTTTGTTCTTGTTAGAATAAGCCATTAACCTTGCACTCTAAAACATTAATTACAAATTCTTCTAGTGCGTTGAAAAGGAAAGTTACACTTGGCAGCTTGTCAAAGACGGCGTGAAAAGATCCTTTTTCAAAACAGGCAAATAGAGGAAACAATGCTTTTGGAGAAGCCACTCTGCAACTTCATTTCCCGAACAATAGCGCCCGTGTTCCCCGAGGTGGCATTTCTCATTTTCCTTATCTGCACACCTTGAAGGTTGTCGCCCGAGAGCCTCTGTTGTTCTGTGTGGATCTGGGAAATCTCTCGGGGTGAGGACTCAGCACTGGTATTTCCGTCAAAACGCTTTTGAATTTCAGCTCCGGTTAGTCTTTCCCTATCAGACTCATTGAGAGCAGCTTTCAGAGGAGACGAGCGACAGTCTCTGAGTGAGTGTGCTCCTCCACGCCCCACAACACCAGGCTCCAGGAGGACACACACAACTGCAACACTTAACGTTGACGTCAACAACATTTTTATCCACGTCTTTTTTAGCTACTGTAATCTTTACTTTACGGTCATTTAGCTGACGCTTTTATCCATAGCGACTTACGTTTCATTACAATTTCAAACAATTTTCAAATTTTCAATTACATTTCAACAAATTCAAATTCTCTATTCTAATCGAAATCTAATATTTACTGTAATTGTTGCAGTTTGTGAATAACGCAACTTCATACATACTTAATGTATACGTTACTTGTTTCTTTGTCGTTCCTGTCCGTTAAAAGTTATATCCAGTGTTGTGCAAGTTACTTCGAAATACTAATACATTACTCATTACTTGTTACTGTTTGTAAAAAGTAATCCGTTACATTACAATATTACTGTCTCAGAATTGCAATGTTACATTACTACAGCATTACTTTTAAGATACTTTCACCAAAAGAACTACTAAACTAAACAAAAATATAAATTAACATCCCAAAATAACAAAATGTATCTATTACTTGTTTTTTTTTTTTTTACATCGAATAATAGGTTATGTTATGTAGCCTAATGACTGTGGCCTGTCCAAGCTACTAATAACAGTATTGTTTATAATTAGTAGAATATAAAGTGTTAAAAGTATGGTAGACAATAGCTGCGGACCTCGAGCTCAGATCAGCGTTACAAAATACAACACTCTTCCAGTAAAAGACGAATTACATAAGTGTCTATTTATAAACATGAAATGTTGCATTTTGGATTCATTCTCTTGATAGTGTTACTTATCAAGTAGCGAGTGATGTATTCCTGATAATACAGTTATTAATAATGTTACACTACAGCTTTACAGCAAAAACCAATACAATATTGTAATACGTTACTTTTGTACGTGTTACTCCCAAAACTAGTTACATTCTGTTGTAAAATTTGCCTACCAGTTATAATCCTAGTCCTGTAAATTTTACCAATTTTACCAACCAAGAAACGGATTAACTCCTGCTCTCTGTGACCCAAAAATGGAAGAGACGCTAAAACTATGTTGTATGTTGCTGTAGAAAATTGCTTGAATTTCCGCTATATTTTAAACGTGCAAGAGAATTAAAAATAAACCTGATTGTAATTGTAATATTTGGGATTTAAAAAAAAAAACCTTTCAAATTTAAAAAAACAAGAGTTCCTACATTAGAAAAATACTGTAAATTTACATGAAAATTGTAGAGCAAATGACCATCTAATTAAAATAAATACAAGTTGTTGATTTTACAATGCACCATGGGAAAACTTTACCTTGCCGTAAAAAAAGAAAACAGTACAGTGCTGTAAAAATGTCAACTTCCGGTTAGATTACTGTATGTGTTTTTGCACTATAAGCAACATAAAAAATGTTATTAAAAACACTAAATGACCCGCTCTGTTTAATTCTTTGTTGAATTTATGTCTGATTAGTTTGATTTTAAAAATCCAAGTCCAGACAGATGGAGCTGTAATTTGAACAGATTTAGATCCTGATCAATCGTGATTTAAATATGTAGAACCTGTTTCTTGGAAGAGACGTATCACAGGTATGAAAAAAACAAAACAGGCTGTCATGTCTAAACCGTTCTCTTTTCACCAACCTTTGTTCCTAAACATAATTGCGTACGGTTCTGGTGCTTCATTACGGGGAACAATGTTCTCCAATCAAATCAGTGACACTGGTGATTGTCATGATGTTGTTTTGCTTGTTTGCCATAATTGCCTTTTAATTACTTTCCTCTCGTTTGATTGCAGCTTCTCTCCTCTATCTATTTACTTGACAACTTTTTGATTTAAAGAAACCGATATGTAAAGTACAAACAGGTCACGTAGCACATGAATATGCAGTATTCAATGCCAGTGTCACTGGAGTGCTTGAATGCCAACTTTGTTGTTGTTTTTGTTTCCTCGCCACTCTCGGCCAATAGGATTGCTCCTGGTGATAGTGATGCAATAGTCCGCAGAGACCAATCACATGGCCTTATGATGGCATGATCTAGTCATGTTTATGTTTGAAAGGGTTAGGCTAAGGGTTAATGGTGGGCTGACGTGGCAATGGCGTTGTGCCAGTACCAACCTCAAGTTTGTTTTCTGATTTTAGCACATTTTTTTATTACATTTGTTCACTGCACTTCTGTTACCTTTGCCATTTGTCAACAGCTCTGCTTTTGTTATGCTACAAAACCAACTTGCCCAATAAATTACAATTTATTTTAAAATTTTATATTACATTTGAATATTTTTGTTTAGCCTCTTGTTGCTGTCTCTTATATACAAATTATAAAATAAAAACCCCAATTTAACACCAGTCATCAAGAGCATCGAACCAACTCCAACTGTGAGTATTTAATATGAGCATGAGTATTTGTAGGGCGCTTTTCACAACTGTGGCATATTGATCAGACAGTGGATCTGAATATTAATGTTCTTCTTTGTTCCTGACATGCATTTTGTACAGCTGCATTAAGATGGTTTGTGACTGTATATAGTGCAGGAATAAATGCCTGGGACTTGTTGAGAGGATTAAATATAATACTTAATTGTTATTTTACACTAAAGAAGAACAGAATTATAGTGTATAATATAGAATTCCACTCACTTTCCGATAGATAGATAGATAGATAGATAGATAGATAGATAGATAGATAGATAGATAGATAGATAGATAGATAGATAGATAGATAGATAGATAGATAGATAGATAGATAGATAGATAGACAGACGGATAGATGGATAGATGGATAGATGGATAGATGGATAGATGGATAGATAGATAGATAGATAGATAGATAGATAGATAGATAGATAGATAGATAGATAGATAGATAGACAGATACAATCTATATGATTTAAAGCCATTTTTATTTGTAAAGTGTGTGTGTGTGTGTGTGTGTGTGTCCATGTGCGTGTGAAGCCAGTGCCTTATACCATAAAGACTCAAAATATCAAAATACATGCATTTTAAATATTTAAAACATAATTTGAAACTAGAGGCTCTTTGCATGGTCTAGTGGACAAGTGAAGTCAGATATTAAAAATAGATTGTTTCCGTTTATTCCGTTTACTACTTGCAAATGTATTTAAAAAGTTCAATCAGAGGTCATTCGTGGTTTGAGGCACAACTGTACGAAACCTCTTTATTAAAAGCATGCCATTTTTTGAGAGTCAGAGAATTAATTGAGAATTATGATGCAATTTATATTGGGACAAAATTGTTCTTATTGTCTGTGAAAAGCAAAATCCGAAAGGCAGTATTAGGAAAGTGGATTGTTTCATGGACATTTTTGTTTCATGTCCCTAAATTGGCACTAAAAATGCTTGTTGGGTTTGGAAATAATGGGAGCGCGGCCGAATCACTAAATCTCTCAGCCGAGAAATGAACCGAATGACTTTTTTAGCGTGGCACTAATGCGGCTAAAATAAAGCAAACAAAAGAACTTGATCAAACATCCTTGTGCTTCAGATAATGAAGTGCTATGAAAAAGTCACATTGATTATCTTGATGGTTCGCCAGCGATATTTAGACGAGCAGAAGAGCTAAAAATATTTGCCACAGTGGAAAATATTCTAGAGCAGGAAACAGTGAACATGTATTTAATCCATGTACTTACATATACAGTTGACAAGTTTTCATAAATGTATATCACTTACATAGCACTTGTGCTGTACTATTTAAAAGCTGTGCAGTAGAAAAACACCAACTGTCAATTATTGGCTTCACGACCAAGTTTTCAGTGTCTTGCCATGGGTAAAGTTCTGGTTCCCATGCCAATGATGTTTTTTTTTTATCTTGAAGATGAGCTTTTTAATCTTTTTTTCTGTCATTTTTAAATGGGAGAAAAATTCTTACATTTGCTTTCTATATTAAGATGTGAAAAGGAGAGTTTAATTAAATATTAGGGCTGTCAATGTTAACGCGTTAACGCATGCAGTTCAATTTCAATGCTTACTCACGTGATTTATTTTTAACGCCATTAATTTTTTCATTTCTGGTTTGTAAAACTTCCTGGTTCACATTTGGACAGAGCATTTCACTTTAAAACATCGCCAGATGGATCCGTAAATGGAACAAAATTATTATGTGTACAGTATTTTGCAAAGCTGAAGTCACAGCACACTTTGCTAATTAAGTT